>JAGVVM010001069.1:0-19295 GCA_019149425.1 Psidium friedrichsthalianum | reverse complement strand
TTGCCAGTGAGCGTTGTCTCGGATAGGATCCCCGCTTCACCGCCACATTCTGGAAGAGTCTGCAGGGTGCTTTAGGGACAGAGTTAAGATTCAGTACAGCCTACCACCCTCAAACTGATGGACAGTCAGAAAGGACTATACAGACTCTGGAGGACATGCTGAGAGCGTGTGTCATAGACTTCAAAGGTGGCTGGGAGGAGCAGTTGCACTTGGTAGAATTTGCCTACAACAACAGCTACCAACAGAGTATCAGGATGGCACCGTTTGAAGCATTGTATGGAAGGGCCTGCAGGACGCCAATCTGTTGGGATGAAGTCGGTGAGAAAAGAATAACAGGCCCAGAGTTGGTTCAACAGTCAGTGGAGGCAGTCAAGGTGATCAGAGATAGGCTGAGGACCGCCCAGAGTAGACAGAAGAGCTATGCGGACAAGAGACGTAAGCCATTGGAATTCAAGTTGGAGATCATGTTTTTCTGAAGGTGTCGCCGATGCGAGGACTGTCTCGGTTTGGCAAGAAGGGAAAGCTGAGTCCCAGATTCGTGGGCCATTCGAGATATTGGAGAAAATCGGGACACTGGCTTATCGTCTAGCACTGCCGCCGAATTTGTCGCAGATTCACAACGTGTTTCATGTATCGATGCTGAGGAAGTATGAGCCAGATCCTGGCCATATACTCGATCATGAAGTCATTGAGATGGATGACCGCGTCTCCTACGTGGAAAGGCCAGTAAGAATTGAAGATCGAAAGGAGCAAGTGCTCAGGAACAAGACGATACCGTTGGTCAAGGTCATCTGGGAACACTATGGGACCGAAGGAGCTACCTGGGAAAGTGAAGACGAGATGAAGAGGAAATATCCCCATCTATTTGAATGAGCAAGTGTAATCTTGATTTTTGGAATAAGAACTCATAGGTTGTAAATTTCGAGGACGAAATTTTATAAGAAGGGAAGAATTGTAACAGTCTGAAAAATTCGACCCAATTGTCAGAATTTCTAAATGAATGGAAATACTTCGTTAATACACTCTGGTCGATGCTCACTCAGGATTAGCTACCCTGGGATGACCAACCGAAGGGGAAAGGCTATCTGGGAATTTTTCCAATCAGCCGCCCGTTGGTCTGAGACTGAGACAGGGTCGGTATTTAATGAATTTGACCACAAAATGAAATCCGACATTGGACAATCGAATCAGTAAGATAAACACAATGAGGAAATGAAGTCAGTTTCGAAAATGTCGACTGAAGGTCAGACAGCCGGTGCACGTCGAGAAGCAAGACGTGAATGGAGAATTACCGAAATGCCCCGGTAAATGCTCAGACCTTAGAATGAGACCAATTAGGATTTTTGAGAGTAGATTCGATAGACCGACACCAAATCCAGTCCAAAATCCGTTCGCGCTCGGGACTCGATCGGTGCATTTGGCACGCAAATCGAGGCAAATCAAATCAAGATGTCACATCAATCAGATGTCACATCAATCAATCAAGTGTCAAATCAAATCAATCAATTGTGTATGGTGTCACGCCCCGAACCCCAATCGAGCACGCGACACCCCTGTTCATACACCTCAACGACGAATTCCCTGCGTACGCCTGGCCTACGAGTAGCGACGGCCCAGGATGCTCATCGCGGCCAAGTGACGCTAGCGCAAAAACGACAACAATCTAAAGCCTGCGGAAGCGTGCCTTCTATACATACATACATGCGCAAGGTACGGGGTAGCATGAAAGAACAAGAACACTTTTACAAAAGATAATACACATCATATATATGTAGAGCGTTAGATACAGACCCCAAAAGAAAACCTCACTATGGTCATACTATCTACGCTCTCGAAACTAGACCAGATACAGCGAGACTCAGTCCACCTCTAGCTCCTCCTCGGGATCCTCCTCAGGGTCCTCCTCTGGGTCCTCCTCTGGATCCTCCTCGTCTGTGTCCATGGCGTCGCCCTCCTCGTGACCATCGACCTCGGAACGTCCTGGGGACGGTAACTCCTGCAGTGGGTCGGGGTCGATCACCTCGCCACCATACTCGGCTGGCTGCAGCAGGATCGGGTCGTCCTCCATAGGGATAGGGGAGTCTCTCTGAGGTCCCTCGAAGCCATACAGGCCCTCTCTAAACCAGGCCTCGTATCTATGGGGTACAAGATAGGGTTCACCCTGATCTACTAACACAGTAGTCACATGCCTATGCCACAGAGTGGCGTGCATATCAAAATGGAGGGTGATCTCAGTGTCCATCTGTACTGGCAGTCCAAAAAGCATCGGCGGTGCAGCCATCATGGGTGACCTGGATCTGTAAAAGAAGGGCAACCACCGCCCGTGAGTCGAAACTCAGCAAGCTCACCACTAATCCTAACGTAGGATAGCGCATACTAGCGGGGTCGGTCCTATCCAGTGGACTAGGTTCACGGTCTAGGGCTCAGTCACTCTCAGTTTCATCGGTACTAGCACCCTCAACACGAAAATAAATAGGCAAGGTATATCTATACGATTCACAAGATATAGACAGGCAATAACAGCAGTCAATCACAATGCCATATGCAATGAATCAGGCCTCAGTCGGCCATGTCGGTTCCCAGTGGAACATGCCCATCTATCGCTCCAATTCCATCAGGGCTCATTCTCTGTGCCACACGGCAAACGCCACACTGCGTCTCGGACGCCTTACGCTGGTCTCCCTTTTCTCTCCATTTCCCCTCTGGGCACACTCTCACGTCACAACTCTGGTGACTCATGCCATGCTCTCAATGAATGCGGGGCCACGTGATTTTAATCAGCGAATCAGACATAGAGCACGCATGAAATGGCACAGATGCACAGGTACAGCTCACACCAAGCAGCCATCAAACATTCACGTGCTCAACCAGCCGAGCCATACGAGATTCAAGGCCCCATGCACAATTCCTTAGTCAGGCAGGTTCGATCGGGTATCACATACTAATTCTCGGATCAGACCCACAACAATTGGAATCTCACCTTAGCGACCTTGATAATTCGACCCAAGCCCAATCACTCACGTTAGTCCCCTGGGAGTTAATTACCCACGACCAATGATTCAGTGATTTAACAAACCTTCGGTGTAGTTGAAATAGGCTTAGCTTGATTTAAGGCCCAATTAGAGGATTCATGATCAAGTGGGCCTAATGCCTGACCTGAGGCCCAAGGCCCATGAAGGAAATTAGGTCAACTAAGGTAAGTCGGCCCATAGAAGGTTCAGAGTCCAATGACCAAGTTGGGCCCATTAAGGTTCGAGGTTAAAATGAAGTGGGTTAGGCCCAATAAGTCAGGTTGGGTCTAATTTATTAAGTTGGGCCCAATTAGTCGCTAAGGCCCAATAACCAGTCTTCGGCCCGTTATTAAATTCTTAAGTCCATTATGTAATTAAGGCCCATTATTATTAAATTTTCGTGTAGGGCCAAGCCCATTTTCAAAGATTAGTCGAAAAGGCCCAATTAGTCCATTTTAGCCCATTTAGCCATCCTAAGCCCATGTCTATTATCGGGCCTCATCTTATAATGTTTCAAATCCTAATTTAGGCCCATTCAATTGAGATTTTCGTCCATACAAGGCCCATTAATCAACTTGGGTTCAATTAGGTTTATTTTGGCCCATTTAGCAACAAATTAGAACCCCAAGCCCATTAGAACCCTTAGGCCCATTCATCCTCACGCCCACCTCTCTATTTCCAGCCCATTAACATAGTTCCAAGGCCAAATAATTTTCCCACGCAGCCCACACGCACGGCCCGATTGCACACACAATTAATCCAAGGCCCATTAGGCTTAATTTCACATAATACTCACTAATTACCTTAATTAGCAACTAAACCAACCAACCACATATGCATACAACTAGCCTAAGTCAAGATTAGTGGATAAAGCTTACCTAAATGAGGGCCGGGACGGGCGGTGGCGGCTGGAATGGTAACGACGGCGACGACGAACACCGGGTGGCCGAACGGGTTCACGGCCGAACGGAGAGGGACGGCGACTTGGCGGCTGATCCGGCGTCCTTGCGAGGTTCCCAAAACCTATACGAGTCGGCTCTAGGGGTTAGATGAGCTGCTGGAGTGGCGGAACCAGCCGGGACGGCTCGAGCTCCTCCGGCAAGGCACGACGACGACGACGACGAAAGGAGGAGCGGGCGGAGGGAGGTTCCAACCGAGATGGTCCAGCCTTGAGAAGGAAGGAAAGGGACATCAAGGGGCTTACGGGACGAGGACAAGGCTGGTGGTGGCCGCGGAGCTTGGACGGTGGCGGACGACGGCAGCGTTGGGCGGTCCACGGCGGCTACGGGCGAGAGGGAGAGAGAGCGATCGGAAGAGAGGGAGAGGGAAGTGGCCGGCCGAAAGTCAAGTGGAGGAGGAGAGAGAATGAGGGAGTGATTATAATCCAATTTTTTCAAAAATGAAAAATCAAGTAGTGGGGTGGTTAGAGGGGTAATAGTGTTTAGGATTAGACTTGTACTTGACTTGATGTGCCTTGGAAATTGTGCCTTGACATGATTGATTGATGTTTCTTGGGAATTGTGCCATGATTGATGTGACATCGGATTTGACTTGCCTCGATTTGCGTGCCAAATGCACCGATCGGGTCCGAGCGCGAACGAATTTTGGACAGGATTTGGTGTCGGTCTAACGAATCTGCTCTGGAAAATCCTAATTAGTCTCATTCTAGGGTCTGAGCATTTACCGGGGGCATTTCGGTAATTTTCCATTCGCGTCTTGCTTCTCGACGTGCACCGACTGTCGGTCCTTCAGACGACATTTCCGAAACTGACTTCATTTCCTCATTGTGTTTACCTTACTAATTCGATTGTCCAGATGTCGGATTTCATTTTGTGGTCAATTTCATTAAATACCGACCCTGTCTCAGTCTCAGACCAACGGGCGGCTGATTGGGAAAAATTTCCGGATAGCCTTTCCCCTTCGGTTGGTCAGCTCAGGGTAGCTAATCCTGAGTGAGCGTCGACTAGAGTGTATTAATGAAGTATTTCCATTCATTTAGAAACTCTGACAATTGGGTCGAATTTTCAGACTGTCACATATGGGGACTGAATTTTATGGCCTGGCTTGTTGGGCACGTGTATATCTGATGATTTCTTGACGTGCTCTGCACTTGTGCATATATGCCATTTCATGCATGCTCTATGTCTGATTTGCTGATTTCAATCATGTCGCATACATGAGAGGGCATGAGTCACCAGAGTGCACATGAGAATGTGCCCAGATGTGAATGGAGAGAAAAGAAATGCCAACATAAGGCGTTCAGACATAAGTGAGACGAATTGGATTTGAGAATGTGGATTGATGGGATGGAGAGAAAAGGGAGGCCAGCGTAAGGCGTCAGAGACGCAGTGTGGCGTTTGCCGTGTGGCACTGAGAATGAGCCCTGAGGGAATTGGAGTTGTCAAATCAATCAATGTCTTGTCAATCCAATCAATCAAATCGTGGCACAAGTTCCCATGCACATCAATCAATCAACTTGTCAAGTACAAGTCTAATCCTAAACACTATTACCCCTCTAACCACCCCACTACTTGATTTTTCATTTTTTTTGGAAAATTTGATTATAATCTATCTACTCTCTCTCTCCTCCCTCATTCTCATTTTCGGCCACCCCTCACCCCTCTCTCTCTCTCCCGATCACTCTCTCTCTCGGCCCCTCCCTCTCGTTCGCTCGCCGCCCGCCGCGAGGCCGCCGCCACCGTCCAAGCCGTCGCCTCCGTCCGGCCACCACCGACCACCACCTTGTCTTGGTAAGTCTTCCACCCTTCTTACCCTCATTTCGCGACTTGAGACCCCGAGAAGACCGCCGGCCAGACCCTAAACGCTTCTCTCTCTCTCGGCTTGTCCGTCCGCCGCCCGCCCCGTCGCCGACGTTCCCTCACCGTCCGGCCCCCACGGCTGGTCCCCCATGCTCCCTTACTCCTCTAATGTGCCTCACTCCCTATTTTTGCCATGGACAGCCCCTCGAACAGCCGGAACCGCCGCCAAGCCGCCGTCCCCTCTCCGCTCGGCCGTGGACCCATTCGGCCGCCGTTCGTCCGCCCCGTCGTCGTCACCGATCCCGACCCCTCTAAGTAAGCTTCTACCCCTAATCCTCCTAGGCTAGTGGTATATGGGTGTTGTGTAGTGTAATGGTGGCTGGTTGTGTGATTGGGAAGCTAAGATGGATGATAATCTTAGTTAAGCTTAGGCTAATTGTGAGCATTTGTAATGGGCCGAAATTATGGCCTGGTCTATTGGGATTTGGCTTTAAATTGATATATATGGGCTGCAAAGGAATGTATGGTTTGTGTAGAGGACGGGCCTAAAGGTTATATTGGGCTTTGGGACTTAATTCTAAGCTAATTGGGCCTAAATGAATCGAATTGGACCTAATTAGACTAATGGGCCTCCTTTGGACGAAAATCACACTTTAATGGGCCCGAATTATAATTTGGAATGATAAAATATGAGGCCCACTAATGTATATGGGCTTAGGACATCATTTTGGGCCTAAAATGGACGAATTGGGCCAATTTGACCAACTTGCGAAATTGGGCTTGGGCCCTACCCGAATTTAACATTAATAATGGGCCTTAATTACATAATGGACTTAAGAATTAGTTAATGGGCCTAAGAGTGATTGATGGGCCTTGGTTACTAATTGGGCCTTACTTAATTTAATAAGCCCAACTCGGTTTAATGGGCCTAACCCACTACATTAGACCTTGGACCTTAATGGGCCCGACTTGGCTATTGGACTTTGAACACTATAATGGGCCGTCTTACCTTCGTGGGCTTAATTACCTTTGTGGGCCTTGGGCCTTGGATCGGACTTTAGGCCCCTTTTGAACTTGAACCCTCTAATTGGACCTTGAACCAACTTTGCCTAATTCGACTGCACCGAGGGTTTAATAAAATACTGAGTCATTAGTCGTGGGATTCTGACTCCCAGGGGACTAACCTGAGTGAATGGGCTTAGACCGAGATATCAATCCGCTAAGGTGAGAGTCCAATTGTTATGGGTCTGACCCGAGAATTAATATGTGATATTCCATCGAACCTGTCTGGCTAAGGTATTGTGCATGGGGCCTTTAAATTTCATATGGCTTGGCTTGTTGGGCACGTGTGAATCTGATGATTTCTTGACGTGCTCTGCACTTGTGCATATATGCCATTTCATGCGTACTCTATGTCTGATTTGCTGATTGCAATCATGTGGCCCCGCATACATTGAGAGCATGGCATGAGTCGCCAGAGATGTGACATGAGAATGCGCCCATAGGGGAAATGGAGAGAAAAGGGAGGCCAACGTAAGGCGTTCGAGACGCAGTGTGGTATTTGCCGAATGGCTGAGAATGTGCCCTGATGGGAAATGGAGAGAAAAGGGAGGCCAGCGTAAGGCGTCAGGGACGCAGTGTGGCGTTTGCCGTGTGGCACTGAGAATGAGCCTGATGGGAATTGGAGTGATAGACGGGCATGTTCCATGGGAACCGATATGGCCGGCTGAGGCCTGTTTCATTTGCATATGGCATTATGATTGTCTGCTGTTATTACCGTCTGTGTATTATGAATCGCGTTAATATGCCTTGCCTGTCTACTTTTGTGTTGAGGGTTGGTACCGAGGGAACCAAGAGTGTCTGAACCCTGGGACCGCGAACCTAGTCCACTGGATAGGACCGACCCCACTAGTATACGCTATCCTACGTTAGGATTAGTGGTGAGCTTGCTGAGTTTCGACTCACGGGCGGTGGTTGCCCTTCTTTTTACAGATCCAGGTCACCCATGATGGCTGCACTGCCGATGCTTTTTGGACTGCCAGTACAGATGGATACTGAGATTACCCTCTATTTTGATATGCACGCCACTCTGTGGCATAGGCATGTGACTACTGTGTTAGTAGATCAGGGTGGACCTTATCTTGTACCCCATAGATACGATGCCTGGTTTAGAGAGGGCCTGTATGGCTTCGAGGGACCTCAGAGAGACTCCCCGATTCCCATGGAGGACGACCCGATCTTGTTGCAGCCAGCCGAGTATGGTGGCGAGGTGATCGACCCCGACCCACTGCAAGAGATGCCGTCTCCAGGACGTTCCGAGATCGATGGTCACGAGGAGGGTGACGCCCATGGACACAGACGAGGAGGATCCAGAGGAGGACCCCGAGGAGGAGCTTGAGGTGGACTGAGTCCCGCTGTTACTGGTCTAGATTTTGAGAGCGTAGATAGCATGACCATAGATGAGGATTTCTTTTGGGGTCTGTACTTAACGCTCTATGTATATAAATATGATATGTATTTCCTTTTGTAAAAGTGTTCTTGTCTTTCATACTACCCTATTATCTTGTGTATGTATGCATGTATAGAAGGCACGCTTCCGCAGGATTGTGTAGCATTGCGCTAGCGTCATTTGGCCGCGATGAGTGTCCTGGGCCGTCGCTAGTCGTAGGCCAGGTGTACGCAGGGATTCACTGATGTTTATGAACAGAGGTGTCGCGTGCTCGATTGGGGTTTGGGGCGTGACATCCCCGTTCGAGTGGTATCAGAGCAGGTCAGCTCGATACGAGACCATTCGAGGATCTGGAGTAATAAGGCTGTTGATTTTGGGGTAGTTAGATAGACATACCCTAAACCTAAGGATTAGGAAAGGGTAGAATGCATGAATTGATTGGCGCATGTGCTTGCAGAGTTAAGTGACTAGTCTAGTACGAATATAGACTATGGTGTTTTGAACTAAACCTGCAGATGCGTCAGGACCTGAGGTAGGGTTCTAAAGCATAGCCCCATGAGTAGGGTGCTTGAATTGCTGATTGCTGAGTGGTTAGATTGCTAGATACTGCTTGTGGTTGTATGTCTAGTCGGCTGTTGCGCGCTGCTTGACCATCATGCATTGCACGATTTCTGCATCAAAGGAAAAATGGTTTGAAATGGAGTTGAGTTAAAATAAAGATTTAGAGGATTTGAAAAGTGCATGCATCATAGTTTATTGGGCGGGGTAACCGTCAGCCTGGTATGGGACAGGTCTGACTGGACGTCTAAAAAACTGTAATGAAGCGTGGTATGGGACACGTGGAACGAGATTCTCTCTGGCTGTGGGTGACCTAGGACAACTGTTCGCACTAAGAAATGAGGAGGGCGGGGAGTGGTCGCCGGGGCAGAGACCCGATCAAGGAGTGGCTCCTGATAGGCTTCTTGTCACGCCCCGAACCCCAATCGAGCTCGCGACATCCCGATCATACATTTAAATTCTACTCGCGCTCGCCTGATCCACGATACGCGACAGCCCAGGGAGTCTCTTCGTCGCGACCAGACGACGCGTCCTGCAATCTCATGAACCTGCGGAAGCTAATCTCCTATCCCATACAAGCATACATACGATCTTGGGGTAACAGAGTGCAAGGGAGGTAGTCGACAATATTAGTCAAACTAAAATTCATATTCATACATATAAGAGCGTCAGGTACAGACCATCAAAAATGGAGGTCATCACAATACATTTCAAAATCTACGATCGATCAGTTACATCACCCAGGCCTGACATCTAGTTCTCGCCAACCTCGCTCCAGTCTGTCTGCCAAGAGGGCTCCTCTAGATCCTGCTCGATCTCTGGAGAGGACGGCTCGGTCTCTACCTCCACTCGGAGTCCAAAGGTGTCGGAGTGCATCCATCACGGTGATCTGGGATCTGAAAATTTGGCAACCACCGCCAGTGAGTCGAGGACTCAGCAAGCTCACCACTAATCCTACCGTAGGATAGGGTATACTCGTGGGGTCGGTCCTATCCGGTAACTAGGGTATAGGGTCCAAGATTCAGACACTCCATTTCCCTCGGTACCAGACCCAACCTAAACAAATGTGCAATTCATAGTAATACAGTTCACATCATACAGACGGGCACATGAGATGTCAATCAGATGCCATATGCAATGTTTCGGGCCTCAACCGGCCATATCGGATCCCAATGGATCAAACTCAGGCCTCAACCGGCCATAACGGATCCCAATGGATCGTGCCCATCTATCGCTCCAATTCCCATCAGGGCTCATTCTTTGTGCTACACGGCAAACGCCACACTGCGTCTCGGACGCCTTACGCTGGCCTCCCTTTTCTCTCCATCTCCCATCAGGGCACATTCTCAGCCATTCGGCAATTACCACACTGCGTCTTGGACGCCTTACGTTGGCCTCCCTTTTTCCTCCACTTCCCGCGTATCAACGCCTCGGGGCTCATTCTCTTGTCACATCTCTGGTGACGCATGCCATGCTCTCAATGAATGCGGGGCCCTCATGATTGCAACCAGCAATTTAAACACAGAGCATGCATGCTATGGTATATGAGCACAAGTACAAGGCACATCAAGAAATCATCAAAGTAAACATGTGCTCGTCAAACCAGACCATATGAGATTCAAAGGCCCCACGCACAAACCCCTAGCCAGACAGGCTCAATAGAGTATCCCATATTAATTCTCGGGTCAAACCCATAACGATTGGAACCTCATCTCAGCGGCCTTAATAACTCGGCCTAAACCCAATCACCCATGCTAGTCCCCTGGGAGTCAATAACCCACGACCGATAATTCAGTGATTTAACAGACCCTCGGGTGTAGTTGTATTAGGCTTAACTTGGTTCCAGGCTCATTTAGTGGATTCAAGTACGTTTGGGCCTAAAGCCCATTCTTGGGTCCAAGGCCCACAAGGTAATTAGGTCTACTAAGGTATGTCGGCCCATTATAGTGCTTTAAGCCCATTAGTCAAGTTGGGCCCATTAAGGTTCAAGGTCTAATGTAGTGGGTTAGGCCCATTAACCTAGTTGGGCTCATTAAATTAAGTTGGGTCTAATTAATTAAGTTGGGCCCACTTAGTATCTAATGCCCATTAACCAATATTAGGCCATGAGTTAATTCTAAGATTAAAAGTATAATTTGGGCCCATTATTATAATTAAATTCGTATAGGGCCCAAGCCCATTTCTAAAGTTTAACTTATTAAGCCCAATTTGACCATTTTGGGCCCCATTTGTTATCCTAAGCCCATGTATATTATTGGGCATTATATTTAATATTTAAAGTCATAATTTAGGCCCAAATAATTCCAAATTTCATCCATTAAGGCCCACTAGTTCGTCCCAAGCCCAATTAGTTGCATTAGGGCCCAATTAGCTTAAAATAAAACTCCAAGCCCAAATATACTCTTCGGCCCATTATTTAACTCGCCCAACTCAATCATTTCAGCCCATAAACAACATTTCCAAGCCCGATTATACGCTGGATTTTCGTTCATCATGAAGCCCAATAAGTTAGATTAGGCCCACAAGCTTGGATTAGGTTAGTTAGCCTAAATTAAGCCCCGAGGCCCCACTAGTATCACACGGCCCACTCATTTCACGCCCACATCACTCATTTGCAGCCCATAATTCACAAATTACAGTCCACTCCAAGTTGTCGAGCTCATGGTTTAACCCAACAAGCCAATCACCTAACCAATCTAATTAGTCTAAGTCTTAATCATGCATTTCTCTTCATAACTCACCATGACCAGCCCTTAATATTACATCCCACATGCATATACCACTAACCTAAACCAAGATTAGTAGTGGAGCTTACCTTGGAGGGACCGGGATGAAGACGAAGACTCGATTGGCCCGTTTGCGCGTTCACGGCAAGAGGGAGAGAAGCGGCGGCTTCGGGGGCTGAACGAGGATCAAGCCGGGGCTATAGCAAGCTGGAAGACAAGGATAAGACATGGTTATAGGTTCTTTAGGCTCACGGGGTCAGAATGGGGGCCGTAGAAAGCAAGGCACAAACTGTCCCAGAAAAACAGTTTCGTCGACCGAAATGTAAACGAACAAATGAAAGCCCAAACGATGTCGGATCGGAGTGAAATCAAGTTCTGTGAACTCACCTCGGATGGGGCTACGACATATCCAAAATTCAGGACGATCCAACGGGAGTTTTTGTGGGCAGCCGTTTGAAGTGGAGGGTCAGCTGGAAAATCCGAACAGCACAGGGTCATGGTTTGGTCAAATTTCGAGGGGGTCCCTGGTAAGATCTTGGGAAGAGGTTTGCATACCTTCGAAGCCCGTTGTCTTACGGTCGCGTGGGAGAAAACGGGGAGTCGTTTGGACTCCGGACGACTCCGAACGGGCCGTTTCCGTCCGGGCGCGCGCTGCAGGCCGAGAAGACGCGCGGGAGGAGGAGAGTTTCGGGAGAGAGGAAGGGAAGAGGGATTTGGCCGAAAAATGGTGAGGAGAGAGAGAGAAGAGATTATAAAGTTAAAATGGGTGGAAAATAAAATAAAAATCAAGTTAGTGGGGTTAGGTGAATTTGATAAGATGTGAAGGAGACTTGATGTGATTGTCTTGGAAGTTGTGCCACTTGATTTGATTGATTTGATTGATGTGATTGATTGGACATTGATTGATTTGACACTTGATTTGACTTGCCTCGATTTGCGTGCCAAATGCACCGATCGGGTCCTAAGTGCGAACGAACTTCGGACTGGATTGGGTTTCGATCTACCGTATTTATTCTCAAAAATCCTAATTTATCAAATTCTAAGGACTGAGCATTTACCGGGGGCATTTCGGTAATTTTCCATTCACGTCTTGCTTCTCGACGTGCACCGGCTGTCTGCCCTTCGGGCGATGTTTCTGAAACTGTATCCATTTCTACATTGTGACCATCTTAGAAATTCGATTGTCCAAGATCGAAATTCATTTCGTGGCCGAATCCATTAAATTACGACTCTGTCGAATTCCTCAGACCAAACCGGCCGTTGGTCTGAGGAATTCGACAGAGTCGTAATTTAATGGATTCGGCCACGAAATGAATTCGATCTTGGACAATCGAATTTCTAAGATGGTCACAATGTAGAAATGGATACAGTTTCAGAAACATCGCCCGAAGGGCAGACAGCCGGTGCACGTCGAGAAGCAAGACGTGAATGGAAAATTTACCGAAATGCCCCCGGTAAATGCTCAGTCCTTAGAATTTGATAAATTAGGATTTTTGAGAATAAATACGGTAGATCGAAACCCAATCCAGTCCGAAGTTCGTTCGCACTTAGGACCCGATCGGTGCATTTGGCACGCAAATCGAGGCAAGTCAAATCAAGTGTCAAATCAATCAATGTCCAAATCAATCACATCAATCAAATCAATCAAATCAAGTGGCACAACTTCCAAGACAATCACATCAAGTCTCCTTCACATCTTATCAAATTCACCTAACCCCACTAACTTGATTTTTATTTTATTTTCCACCCATTTTAAACTTTATAATCTCTTCTCTCTCTCTCCTCACCATTTTTCGGCCAAATCCCTCTTCCCTTCCTCTCTCCCGAAACTCTCCTCCTCCCGCGCGTCTTCTCGGCCTGCAGCGCGCGCCCGGACGGAAACGGCCCGTTCGGAGTCGTCCGGAGTCCAAACGACTCCCCGTTTTCTCCCACGCGACCGTAAGACAACGGGCTTCGAAGGTATGCAAACCTCTTCCCAAGATCTTACCAGGGACCCCCTCGAAATTTGACCAAACCATGACCCTGTGCTGTTCGATTTTCCAGCTGACCCTCACTTCAAACGGCTGCCCACAAAAACTCAACCGTTGGATCGTCCTGAATTTTGGATATGTCGTAGCCCCATCCGAGGTGAGTTCACAGAACTTGATTTCACTCCGATCCGACATCGTTTGGGCTTTCATTTGTTCGTTTACATTTCGGTCGACGAAACTGTTTTTCTGGGACAGTTTGTGCCTTGCTTTCTACGGCCCCCATTCTGACCCCGTGAGCCTAAAGAACCTATAACCATGTCTTATCCTTGTCTTCCAGCTTGCTATAGCCCCGGCTTGATCCTCGTTCAGCCCCCGAA
Source organism: Psidium friedrichsthalianum (assembly GCA_019149425.1). Classification (NCBI taxonomy): domain Eukaryota; kingdom Viridiplantae; phylum Streptophyta; class Magnoliopsida; order Myrtales; family Myrtaceae; genus Psidium; species Psidium friedrichsthalianum. The sequence goes on along the minus strand of JAGVVM010001069.1, from coordinate 5,445 downwards.
GCCGCCGCTTCTCTCCCTCTTGCCGTGAACGCGCAAACGGGCCAATCGAGTCTTCGTCTTCATCCCGGTCCCTCCAAGGTAAGCTCCACTACTAATCTTGGTTTAGGTTAGTGGTATATGCATGTGGGATGTAATATTAAGGGCTGGTCATGGTGAGTTATGAAGAGAAATGCATGATTAAGACTTAGACTAATTAGATTGGTTAGGTGATTGGCTTGTTGGGTTAAACCATGAGCTCGACAACTTGGAGTGGACTGTAATTTGTGAATTATGGGCTGCAAATGAGTGATGTGGGCGTGAAATGAGTGGGCCGTGTGATACTAGTGGGCCTCGGGGCTTAATTTAGGCTAAACTAACCTAATCCAAGCTTGTGGGCCTAATCTAACTTATTGGGCTTCATGATGAACGAAAATCCAGCGTATAATCGGGCTTGGAAATGTTGTTTATGGGCTGAAATGATTGAGTTGGGCGAGTTAAATAATGGGCGAAGAAGAGTATATTTGGGCTTGGGAGTTTTATTTAAGCTAATTGGGCCCTAATGCAACTAATTGGGCTTGGGACGAACTAGTGGGCCTTAATGGATGAAATTTGGAATTATTTGGGCCTAAATTATGACTTTAAATATTAAATATAATGCCCAATAATATACATGGGCTTAGGATAACAAATGGGGCCCAAAATGGTCAAATTGGGCTTAATAAGTTAAACTTTAGAAATGGGCTTGGGCCCTATACGAATTTAATTATAATAATGGGCCCAAATTATACTTTTAATCTTAGAATTAACTCATGGGCCTAATATTGGTTAATGGGCATTAGATACTAAGTGGGCCCAACTTAATTAATTAGACCCAACTTAATTTAATGAGCCCAACTAGGTTAATGGGCCTAACCCACTACATTAGACCTTGAACCTTAATGGGCCCAACTTGACTAATGGGCTTAAAGCACTATAATGGGCCGACATACCTTAGTAGACCTAATTACCTTGTGGGCCTTGGACCCAAGAATGGGCTTTAGGCCCAAACGTACTTGAATCCACTAAATGAGCCTGGAACCAAGTTAAGCCTAATACAACTACACCCGAGGGTCTGTTAAATCACTGAATTATCGGTCGTGGGTTATTGACTCCCAGGGGACTAGCATGGGTGATTGGGTTTAGGCCGAGTTATTAAGGCCGCTGAGATGAGGTTCCAATCGTTATGGGTTTGGACCCGAGAATTAATATGGGATACTCTATTGAGCCTGTCTGGCTAGGGGTTTGTGCGTGGGGCCTTTGAATCTCATATGGTCTGGTTTGACGAGCACATGTTTACTTTGATGATTTCTTGATGTGCCTTGTACTTGTGCTCATATACCATAGCATGCATGCTCTGTGTTTAAATTGCTGGTTGCAATCATGAGGGCCCCGCATTCATTGAGAGCATGGCATGCGTCACCAGAGATTGTGACAAGAGAATGAGCCCCAGAGGCGTTGATACGCGGGGGAAGTGGAGGAAAAAGGGAGGCCAACGTAAGGCGTCCAAGACGCAGTGTGGTAATTGCCGAATGGCTGAGAATGTGCCCTGATGGGAGATGAGAGAAAAGGGAGGCCAGCGTAAGGCGTCCGAGACGCAGTGTGGCGTTTGCCGTGTAGCACAAAGAATGAGCCCTGATGGGAATTGGAGCGATAGATGGGCACGATCCATTGGGATCCGTTATGGCCGGTTGAGGCCTGAGTTTGATCCATTGGGATCCGATATGGCCGGTTGAGGCCCGAAACATTGCATATGGCATCTGATTGACATCTCATGTGCCCGTCTGTATGATGTGAACTGTATTACTATGAATTGCACATTTGTTTAGGTTGGGGGTCTGGTACCGAGGGAAATTGAGAGTGTCTGAATCTTGGACCCTATACCCTAGTTACCGGATAGGACCGACCCCACGAGTATACCCTATCCTACGGTAGGATTAGTGGTGAGCTTGCTGAGTCCTCGACTCACTGGCGGTGGTTGCCAAATTTTCAGATCCCAGATCACCGTGATGGATGCACTCCGACACCTTTGGACTCCGAGTGGAGGTAGAGACCGAGCCGTCCTCTCCAGAGATCGAGCAGGATCTAGAGGAGCCCTCTTGGCAGACAGACTGGAGCGAGGTTGCGAGAGAACTAGATGTCAGGCCTGGGTGATGTAAACTGATCGATCGTAGATTTTGAAATGTATTGTGATGACCTCCATTTTTGATGGTCTGTACCTGACGCTCTTATATGTATGAATATGAATTTTAGTTTGACTAATATTGTCGACTACCTCCCTTGCACTCTGTTACCCCAAGATCGTATGTATGCTTGTATGGGATAGGAGATTAGCTTCCGCAGGTTCATGAGATTGCAGGACGCGTCGTCTGGTCGCGACGAAGAGACTCCCTGGGCTGTCGCGTATCGTGGATCAGGCGTGAGCGCGAGTAGAATTTAAATGTATGATCGGGATGTCGCGAGCTCGATTGGGGTTCGGGGCGTGACAAGAAGCCTATCAGGAGCCACTCCTTGATCGGGTCTCTGCCCCGGCGACCACTCCCCGCCCTCCTCATTTCTTAGTGCGAACAGTTGTCCTAGGTCACCCACAGCCAGAGAGAATCTCGTTCCACGTGTCCCATACCACGCTTCATTACAGTTTTTAGACGTCCAGTCAGACCTGTCCCATACCAGGCTGACGGTTACCCCGCCCAATAAACTATGATGCATGCACTTTCAAATCCTCTAAATCTTTATTTTAACTCAACTCCATTTCAAACCATTTTTCCTTTGATGCAGAAATCGTGCAATGCATGATGGTCAAAGCAGAGCGCAACAGCCGACTAGACATACAACCACAAGCAGTATCTAGCAATCTAACCACTCAGCAATCAGCAATTCAAGCACCCTACTCATGGGGCTATGCTTTAGAACCCTACCTCAGGTCCTGACGCATCTGCAGGTTTAGTTCAAAACACCATAGTCTATATTCGTACTAGACTAGTCACTTAACTCTGCAAGCACATGCGCCAATCAATTCATGCATTCTACCCTTTCCTAATCCTTAGGTTTAGGGTATGTCTATCTAACTACCCAAAATCAACAGCCTTATTACTCCAGATCTCGAATGGTCTCGTATCGAGCTGACCTGGCTCTGATACCACTCGAACGGGGATGTCACGCCCCAAACCCCAATCGAGCACGCGACACCCTGTTCATAAACATCAGTGAATCCCTGCGTACACCTGGCCTACGACTAGCGACGGCCCAGGACACTCATCGCGGCCAAATGACGCTAGCGCAATGCTACACAATCCTGCGGAAGCGTGCCTTCTATACATGCATACATACACAAGATAATAGGGTAGTATGAAAGACAAGAACACTTTTACAAAAGGAAATACATATCATATTTATATACATAGAGCGTTAAGTACAGACCCCAAAGAAATCCTCATCCTATGGTCATGCTATCTACGCTCTCAAAATCTAGACCAGTAACAGCGGGACTCAGTCCACCTCAAGCTCCTCCTCGGGGTCCTCCTCTGGATCCTCCTCGTCTGTGTCCATGGCGTCACCCTCCTCGTGACCATCGATCTCGGAACGTCCTGGAGACGGCATCTCTTGCAGTGGGTCGGGGTCGATCACCTCGCCACCATACTCGGCTGGCTGCAACAAGATCGGGTCGTCCTCCATGGGAATCGGGGAGTCTCTCTGAGGTCCCTCGAAGCCATACAGGCCCTCTCTAAACCAGGCATCGTATCTATGGGGTACAAGATAAGGTCCACCTGATCTACTAACACAGTAGTCACATGCCTATGCCACAGAGTGGCGTGCATATCAAAATAGAGGGTAATCTCAGTATCCATCTGTACTGGCAGTCCAAAAAGCATCGGCAGTGCAGCCATCATGGGTGACCTGGATCTGTAAAAAGAAGGGCAACCACCGCCCGTGAGTCGAAACTCAGCAAGCTCACCACTAATCCTAACGTAGGATAGCGTATACTAGTGGGGTCGGTCCTATCCAGTGGACTAGGTTCGCGGTCCAGGGTTCAGACACTCTTGGTTCCCTCGGTACCAACCCTCAACACAAAAGTAGACAGGCAAGGCATATTAACGCGATTCATAATACACAGACGGGTAATAACAGCAGACAATCATAATGCCATATGCAAAATGAAACAGGCCTCAGCCGGCCATATCGGTTCCAATGGAACATGCCCGTCTATCACTCCAATTCCCATCAAGGCTCATTCTCAGTGCCACACGGCAAACGCCACACTGCGTCCCTGACGCCTTACGCTGGCCTCCCTTTTCTCTCCATTTCCCATCAGGGCACATTCTCAGCCATTCGGCAAATACCACACTGCGTCTCGAACGCCTTACGTTGGCCTCCCTTTTCTCTCCATTTCCCCTATGGGCGCATTCTCATGTCACATCTCTGGCGACTCATGCCATGCTCTCAATGTATGCGGGGCCACATGATTGCAATCAGCAAATCAGACATAGAGTACGCATGAAATGGCATATATGCACAAGTGCAGAGCACGTCAAGAAATCATCAGATTCACACGTGCCCAACAAGCCAAGCCATATGAAATTTAAAGGCCCCATGCACAATACCTTAGCCAGACAGGTTCGATGGAATAAATATTAATTCTCGGGTCAGACCCATAACAATTGGACTCTCACCTTAGCGGATTGATATCTCGGTCTAAGCCCATTCACTCAGGTTAGTCCCCTGGGAGTCAGAATCCCACGACTAATGACTCAGTATTTTATTAAACCCTCGGTGCAGTCGAATTAGGCAAAGTTGGTTCAAGGTCCAATTAGAGGGTTCAAGTTCAAAAGGGGCCTAAAGTCCGATCCAAGGCCCAAGGCCCACAAAGGTAATTAAGCCCACGAAGGTAAGACGGCCCATTATAGTGTTCAAAGTCCAATAGCCAAGTCGGGCCCATTAAGGTCCAAGGTCTAATGTAGTGGGTTAGGCCCATTAAACCGAGTGGGCTTATTAAATTAAGTAAGGCCCAATTAGTAACCAAGGCCCATCAATCACTCTTAGGCCCATTAACTAATTCTTAAGTCCATTATGTAATTAAGGCCCATTATTAATGTAAATTCGGGTAGGGCCCAAGCCCAATTTCGCAAGTTGGTCAAATTGGCCCAATTCGTCCATTTTAGGCCCAAAATGATGTCCTAAGCCCATATACATTAGTGGGCCTCATATTTATCATTCCAAATTATAATTCGGGCCCATTAAAGTGTGATTTTCGTCCAAAGGAGGCCCATTAGTCTAATTAGGTCCAATTCGATTCATTTAGGCCCAATTAGCTTAGAATTAAGTCCCAAAGCCCAATATAACCTTTAGGCCCGTCCTCTACACAAACCATACATTCCTTTGCAGCCCATATATATCAATTTAAAGCCAAATCCCAATAGACCAGGCCATACC
>JAGVVM010001068.1:0-13851 GCA_019149425.1 Psidium friedrichsthalianum | reverse complement strand
AATAGATATAATAAAAAAATCCATAAATTTTACTATACTTTATCCACTGTTTGATGAATTGAAATAACAAAATCGCATACTTTCATATATTATCCTGTCCGTTATATGGTATGAACATCATACTAGTATAAATTAACCCGAGATTGTAGAAATGGAGATGGTAACAATCACCATTAAAGAAATCATAAATGAACAAGGGGAGATAACTTCCATCAATCAATCCATCTTAAACAGCGAATGAGCTCATGGCAACATTTTAGACCCACATGTTCAATTATGACAAAAAATGCAAATAAACTACCGCAACATCGGAGTAAATTAGGTAGTGATGCCAAATATAATAAGGGAAAGAATGCATGATCATTCACTTTTGCGATTCCAAAATGCATAGCGCTTTGGCTCTTTAGCCACATTCATGAAGCTTCAAGGTAAACCAAAGAACCATGGAGAAGAATGAGCATCAGCTCTCTTGCTACTTTTGCGAACTTTTAACGTGAATAAGAGAGTTATGGAGGAGAAGGAGCTTCAACTATCTTGTTATTTTCATGAAATTTTGACATGAGCCAAAGAAATTACGAAAGAGCCGTGAAGCTTCAATACAGACCAACAATACGGAGGAGAATGAGACCTTTTAGGAATCTCATCACACCTCATTTTTAAAAATTAAAAAGATCATTTTCAAGTTATATTTGTCCATTTAAAATATGAATTCTTTTACTTCATTTTTATTTACTTGTTTTTTAAATTATGTTTCCCTCTCATTTTTTATGTATTATATATGTTCTTTTTTATCCATTCCGTTATTCATTAATAATGATTTCACAAGTAACAAACTATACTCATATGACTAAAATTCGTAAGAAATATAAATTATAAATATATCTAGAATATATTACAGAATATAAAGAAATTCAAGTATCTTAAAAACTAGGGATAAATAAAAAAGAAATTTTTTTGTCATTTTGAATTTTCTTTTTTATATAAGAATTCAAATAGTACTTCTATTAAATTATTAATTTATTTATATTAATTTAAGAAGTTTGTTATTCAAAAAAATAGCTTTTATATCATTGATATAAGTTTGTTATGTCCTTCTTATGCCCAACTCTATCTTGCCTTGGGTAAGAACTAAGCACAAGATGAGATAAAATTTATCAGATCCTATCTCTTATCATGGCTACCAAACATAGCCCCTCAGTTAAAATAAAATTGGATCGACTAGCGTAAGCATATTATTTAACTTGGATCTAGAAACTTCACGGATTCATAAATCGTGTCAATCAAACCATTGAGAGAGCTTTAGATTTTCGATGGCCACTTTTATTTTCATGATGCATTTGCAATTTCAAAATAATAATCCAATCATAATTACGTTGCAACTTGAACACTAATGAAGATCGATGTTTTTATTAATGATACTCATAGTATCATAACTTGTGAACTTAAATTAATACAAAAAGTGAGACTTCATGTTACCTAAGTAGCACCGACATCGATACACGACACGATACGACACGCCGACATGTTATTTCTCAAAAGAATGACGAGTTTCCACACTTTAGGACACGTTATTTATTATATATATTTATATATACACGATAAATAAGCATGTATATATAAAAATATCAGCGGTGATTTCTTCTTCTTCTATTAGAGATTTTTTTTTGGTCGAACTTCTATTAGAGATTCACAATTAAGTTTTTTTAGGATAACTTGATATATTAATTTTGAATGACTGGGCATATAACTTATATATATATTTGATAGATTTATATTTTGACCCCTTATATATGTTGCAAATGTTTAAAATTGATATGGTGCGTGCCGGAATGATGTGTCGAGATATTGGATTTGCATGTCGCATGTGGTCGTGTGTCAAAGAGTCTCAAACGAGTACTGGCGTACGATATGCGTATGACACGACACGACACGACATGAAAGCTTCTGAAAAATTTCGGTACTTTCTAGTGATGTTACCACCCAACGAACCATCAGGTAGTTCGACGAAAAAAAAAAAAACCGGTAGTTTTCGTTTATTATATTCAGACTATTGTTAATAAGCATATCCTAAAATTTAAATATTGATTGTACTTTTAGACGTCAATATCCTGTAGACGTCGCTTCCCCTAAAAGTGAAAAGGACAGATTACAGACGAAAGCAATTTTTTTTTTTTTTTAATTTCCCAGTTATGGGCGGTCCCGTCATTATCATCGGGACCATGTGATGCGATATATTTCTAGCAAATCGACATTGTACGAAGTTACAAACTCATCAACTCGCAAGATTCCCAGTGAAGCGACGAGAGGAAGAAGAATCGCCAAACTGAAACAAGGAAAGGAAAGGAACGATGGCAGCTGATGAATCAACAGTGTCTGCTTCCGTGGCGGTGGTGCAGATGGCTTCGACATTGATTCCGGGCTTGCTCGGGCTCGTCCTGATGCATGCGTATAAAGTGTTCCTATGCGTACCGAGGAGGCTCCGATCAAAGCTTCGGAGGCAAGGGGAGAGGGCCCTCCTCCTCCTCATCTTCTCGGAAACATCCCAGACGTCAAGAAGATCCGAGGTGACGAAGCCCAGAGAACCCGAGAGTCCCGCAAAAATGGCGGGCTCTCTCACGACTGGCCTTCGCTTCTGTTCCCACACTTGTAAAAATGGCGAACCCAATACGGTACTCTGCTTTTCCTCTGTTTTCCTTCTTGATCTTCCGAGAAGAAGAGTTTGGGAGTGATTATTTCTAACATGCATCATTGGCCAATTAGCTTCGTCTCTGTGATTCACCGGCAAAGAGAGTTCAATGGACTGTTTCTTGGGGTCTGTTTTGGATTGGTGAAAATGTTTGGACTTCTTGCTGAGCTCTGAGATTTTGGGCGCCTGTGGAACCCGACCGGTCTCGGCGGTGAAATTTGACTGTTTGACCGTCTCGGCCGTCTCAATCTGCTACTGGATTGACTTGGATCCATAAAGAGGCAATGGCATCTTTCAGACACAAACGTTCAAGCACGGGGCATGTTTGTGATTATAATTGACTGGGATGGTTTTCTCTTCTCTCTTTGTTTTTTTTTTTTTCAGATGAACAAAACTTATTCTAGATCTAGTTGTCGAGACAATTAAAAAAAGTATGGCAACAGTTGATGCATGTTTGTTCGGACCGATGAGGAATTCAGTGAACTTGAAGATCCTGATATGCTGCTCTGGTGATAAACGAAGGAAAATTCATTCTCAGTGTCAATAGAAAGTGGGTTCTATAGTTTAGCTGACCAGCTATCCTCATTAGAGAGATTCTTGTGCAAGCCCTTTCACTAGCGCTTGCTGCATAAGTTAGCTACAGCAACAGGATCTCGAAAAATGTCGCGTGATTGATATTGTTGCTGATGTGATCGAAAACTTTTCACCGTCCATAAGGCGAACTTGGTAAAAGTATGTGCAAATGAGATACAGGAAATGTTTCTTTCTAAACAACGACGATAGACCCTTCTAGAGCTACTTACCCTTGAACCGTGTTCCGCGTTACGAAAGAAATTATGTCGGCATGTTGTTGGCAGGACCCACCTTCATGTATTCATCCTGGAACATACAGTTCTTGTTGATAACCGATGTGGAGATGTGAAGGAACTGTGCACGTGCACATTGCCGAGCCTTGGAAAGCCTTCCTATCTCTCCAAGGACATGGGAGCTTTGCTTGGACAGGGCATTCTGTCATCGAGCGGCTCTACTTGGGCCTACCAGAGGAAGTTAATTGGCCCCAAGCTGTATCTCGATAAGGTCAGGGTGATTCTTCCCATACATTGCTCTTTTTCGGATCCAGAGAGATGAAACTTGGATCAAGTGAAATGGTAGATGCACATACACCTGCCTACTATTTCTGCAACTGCAATTCAAAGTAGCAGTAATAGGAATAGCATACATCTAAGGTTGATCTGGGGGAGCTTTGATTATACTACAAAACTCATGATTGTTTTATTGATGTTTGTCGCTTCATTGTGACAAGATATTTAAGGAAATTAAGGAGAAGTTATGTTCCACAATGTGGCAGAAGAGTCCTAGTCAATAGCTAGGAAAAAACTTGCTGAGAAAAATATGAAGCTGTTGCGATAATGTTGCTTTTTGAATTTATTGAAATGCTATGCTGAAATATACATAACTCTGTAGATTAATGGAGCATCATTTAATACTCGCTTATTCACCTTGAAATCTTCTTTCCACTTGCTTTCCAAGGGCATGGTCAGCCTCATGGTAGACTCCGCAAACTCGCTGATAGGGTCTTGGGAGAGCCGAATCGAAAGCAGAGGAGGAACGTCGGACATAAGAATTGACCAGGACTTGAGAAGCTTGTCTGCTGACATTATCTTCAGAGCTTGCTTCGGAAGCAGTTACTCCCGAGGGAAGGAAATCTTCTTGAAGCTCAGACAACTTCAACATCTAATGTCACGCGGAAGCATTGGAGTACCCGGAATGAGGGATAGTTTTTATCGGAGCTAAATATAATAGAGACTGTTTTTATTTCTAGAACCGAGAGTGATGATGAATTCAATCAGTGAGAAATCAAAGTTAGAACATTGTACATCTAAAACGGTCTGTATAATTTCGTCTTCTAAAGTACCTATGATTTAACTACAACTCAAAGCACAAGTATTAGATGATTTTTGCTAATTGTTTGGGAACTTTCTCGATCAACTTCACAAGCATGTGCTCAAATATGTTCAAGTTTTATCTTTGGAACCTTGTACCTACATGGCTCTGTTTGTTTTCATCCAACTTCTATATCGGACAATATATCTCAATCTAAGCCCTTTGTCTTCCAACATCTCAGATACCTGCCAACCACAAGCAACAGACAAATTTGGAAGTTGGACAAACAGATTCGGTCGATGATACTAGAGGTCGTGAAAGCATGAACACAGGCCTCATATGAGAAGGACCTCTTACAGATGATACTTGAGGGTGCCGACAATGAGGGCCTGCCGTCACACATTTCTGCTGAACAATTTGTCGTGAATAATTGCAAGAACACATACTTCGTCAGCCACGAGACAACTGCTATCACGGCATCTTGGTGCCTGATGCTGTTGGCTGCTCATCCTCACTGGCAAGCAAGAGTTTGGGCCGAAGTGCTCAAGATTCTTGGCCATGGCGTTCTGGATTCTGATAAGATCCGAGGCATGAAAACAGTGAGTCACATTGGTTTATCTTACACTTGCAGCGGGATACAATGGGGGTGTTTAGTTAGTAAATTCATTGAGTCTTAGGTTATTTCACCGGTGCTTCTGGGGATCGTCTACACATTACATGCTAATATGTACCATATTATTTTTTTAGCTAAGGGTTTAGTCTGGTGTGATTATTACATAGGCAGCACTTTTTATGTGCTTTTTGTCCTGATGTGTGCCTGAATGGACATTCCGGTAAGCATTTCAAGCATCTTTTTCTTTTGCAAGGTCCTAAACAATCCTTATCAACTATTGGCAGCTAATCATGGTCATTTAGGAAACTTTGCGACTCTAGCCACCAGCAGTGTTCAACAATAGAGAAGCCTTAGAGGACATCGAGTTCAAGGGACTTCTGATTCCAGAAGGCATGAACATCTAAGTTGCAATCACCCACCCATCGGTGGTCCAGTTGGTTTGCGCTCTGGTCCTTTCACGAGAGGTCCTGGGTTCGAACCTCGCTGGGTGCCGGTGATTTAAGCGGAGAGTCGTGGCGGTGGGATGCTGCACTAGCCCTCCCGGAGGATTAGTCGAGGTGCGCAATTCGTACGGACGCTGATCCGGACACCTTCGATACAAAAAAAAAAAATCTAAGTTGCAATCCACATTCTGCACCAGCTTCCCTAGATATGGGGGACGGATGCTGTGGAGTTTAAGCTGGAGAGATTTGCACAAGGAATTTCTTGATCCTGTAAATCTGTTCATGCATACATGCCCTTTGGTATGGGACCTCGAACCTGTGTAGGACAACACTTTGCCCAGGCCAAACTGAAGGTGATCTTGTCACTCTTTCTCGCCAAGTTCTCGTTTTCGTTTTCAGCTAGTTATCACCATTCTCCGGCATTTAGGTTTGTTGTTGAACCTGGAGATGGGGTCATCCTTGATGTGAGGAAAGTTTCAGAGATCTCAAAGCTTGATTTTTGTGACGAAAGTAGTATCCTAATTACTTGCAAACGTATCCTAGAATTTGTCTCTCTTGAAAATTGAACGTGATGATATATATATATATATATATATATATATATATATATATATATTTTCAACTGGCATAAACAGCGAAGATGACATGAATTCTCTAACAATTACTTGGAAAAACTCAAATGGTGCCTTTCAATAGTATTCTTGAAATTATGAAGGAATTCTCTAAACCCTCTTTTGCGACTCCAAATATAGTCTACATATATAAGCATACTATAACTCCATACTCTTTGGTGAACTTTGAATAAACGCACTTATTAGCATTGTTGTGCTTAATTAATATGACATACCACCGAACCCTCTTTTGCATGCAATGTTTCATCATCCAGGAAGAATACAACCTTCAGCCTATTCCATATTCACCTCATCTTCTAATTTACCACTTAGAAAAGATGTTTTGACATCTATTTGATGCACCTGAAATTTGTAACTAAAGCCAAAGCTAATAGAACTCTAACGGATGTTATTCGAGCAATCGATGCATATATGTACCGAAGTAGTTAATTCTCTTTTTGTTTATAACCCTTTACCACTAACCTTGCTTTAAAGGTTTGTAAAGTACCATCAGGGTAATAATTTCTTTTAAAAACCCATTTACATCCTATTAGTTTTGATCCAAGAGGCAAGTCAACTAATGTCCATGTATTATGAGGAATCATTTCATCATTAAATGACGTGACAAATTAGATGTAACACATGGTAATGAAGTGACATAACATGACAATAATCATGTACAACATGACATGACAAATCAAATACAAGATATAACGATGAAATGACGTGGCAATTATAAATTGTAACATGATATAGCAAATCAGATACAAATAATAGAAATGAAATGACATAACATGACAATAATCATATACAACATGGCATAGCAAACTAGATGCAAACATGATAATGATGCGAATTGTAGACTACAGTATGTGAGGAGTTACATATTTGATTTGCGGCTATACTCAAAAATGTCCGATGACATTTATATAGAAATGCGCTATTTCCTTTTGGCCAAGTGAAACGAAATCATTATGTGATTTTAGATATTGGTTACGAATCAAAATCACAAAGTGAATAATTGCAGTATCGTAGCCTATCCTACACAAGAACCTAACTGATTGGTAGATGACCTATGGGTAGAGGTGTCAATGTGGGTCTTTAAATACTTTTATTCACTTGGTCATATATGGGGTTCAATAAATTTAAAAAAATAGATCAAATATAGGGTCTTAACCCAACCCATTTTCGGCCCGTGAAAGCACCACTTGTGAATGGGTCTCAAGTATGTTAGTTATATATATATATATATATATATATATATATGTGTGTGTGTGTGTGTTTTTATTTTTTTATCAATAAAAGAAAGAAAAGAAAAAATTAAAATTTAAAAAAATATAAAAACTATTTGGAGCAACGATTGCCATCGTTTGCCGACCACCACCATCACCTGGCATTGTTGTTCACTACTACTTGCTGATCGCCATTGTTGTCCACCGCTACCACCCGCCACCGCCCCCCGCTGCTGCCTGCGGTCGACTACTTTAATGGCCTCAAGCATGATCTTCTTTCTCCGTCGTCTCACCACCACTCCTTCACCACTCCCCCCCCCCCCCCCCCCTTCCCCCCTTCTCTTTCTCCATCTGTAATCCATAGATTCTGCATTGCTCTCCCCACCCATTTCTGTCATCTCATAACACTTCACTCTCTCTCTTTCTCTCAGACACACACAGAGTAGATGTATGCATTTCTTGGAGAGCGAGCCCATTAAGAAGTGATAGGAAAGAAGAAGAGAGTGAGAAATGTTTAACGTTTTATCAGCTCTCTCTCTCTATGACAATAGGCAAAGAATCGAGGAGACAGAGAAGAAGTAGGTTAATTGGCTCTGCAACAGTTTGGACTATTTCTTGGCATGCACTTGCTTGCCAACAAAAAGGAAGGTTAGTGTGAGCTGCTTCAAAGATGATTCAGCGTCAGGCAATGGCAAACGAGGGCAGCTGCCATTGAACACCATCGCCAGTCACCATCGTTGTAGCTTGCCCCCGTCAACAAGCTGCCATCTCCGACAATTGGAAAAAGAGAGAGAAAAATAGAAAATAAAGTAATACTTAAAATTAATTTTTTACAATATTTGTATTACATGAAAAAAATTTTAGGAATATCATTTTTCTTCAAGTTTTTTAAATAATATGGGTCGAATATGGGTAATTAGATTTGTATTGCATAAAATGAGCCAATATGGGTCGGACCATGATCCAAAACCCGATCCGACCCACCCATTTGATACTTCAACCTATGGGTTAGCTCTGAGATAGAGGAGATGTTCAAATGCAGCCCTTCGGTATATCCAAATGCCGCCCCATCACGCCCGTCATCAATAACAAGAGCATGCATTATATCGTACGCCCATCACAGCCATCATTTTAATCGCCTACTTTCATATCTAGACAGTCATTGTGTTGTGGCGACCTACTAACATTCATATGTCCATGACTAGCGTCGTTTTCACAACACAGGGGCATGCCATACAACTCCAGATCAAATTTCTCTATCATGATAGCCTATGAACATATTCACGAATAATCAAATGGGTAGCATAACTACGTGTTCAAGGCTTTCAAGTTCATCGTAACGATCTATTCTAATTTTTATGATTCAAACAAATATTATGATATGATAGCATCAATTTTTATCAGAAATAAAAAAATTACCCATACCTTAAATCATGCGAAAATAAGATAAATGTGAGAATCAGACTCGCCTTAAGGGGATTTCGATAGCAAAAGTGCAAGGGAGAAACTCACCATCCCATTAAAATGAAGGAGATGGGAACACTCATAGCGAGGTTTGCTCGTTCTGGGCTCGTATCTCCTCCGACCAATGTTCAATTCGCGTGACATTTGCACCATGGAAACATTTGTCTATAGAGCTTTCATATTGCTAGGGGAAACCGCGATATCTATGAACCGAGTGTCGATTAGTTTATCACTTTCAAAAAATAATCATTTACCACAGATAGCTTAGGAGATTGGAGAAGTTTTGTACGATTTTGAGATCTCTACGTAAAGTCTTGGCTTGAGACCTTTTTTGAGTAGCAGAAGGTTTTATTGAAGCTTAAATGGCGATTACTTCCTCGTTCGAAATCCATTCCACTCGATATTTGTTGCGTTGGAATGCTTGCGATCCTTAATTTCTAGATGTGCGAGTGAAATTGCAAATCACAAATTCCCTAGCACTGTGAACATGGGCGACTAAACCTGTTGGGCCAAAAGACTGTCGAATTCGAGTGGCAATATGGGTGTCTAAAGACTGAATTTGACAAGTAGAACCAATTTTTTAGGTGTCAAATGCGATTCGGGCCTTATATCTCTACAGTCAACCTGAGTCAAACATAATGACTTTTCTTGAAAAAGGGGTCAAAATTTGAGATGTTAACAACAGGCCCTTAAAATCAAGTGTACCCGCTAAGTCTACTTGGGCGCCCGCTTCATGCGGGGTGTGCTCGGGGTCATGTTGGCACTTGGTCAGAGACTCGACCCTACGTGTCCGAGCACTAGGTCAAGCCAACAAGGCTCGCAGCGAGCAGCCCGAAAACTATGGGTGACTACAGTTGATGCATGTCTGTTCGAGCACTAGAAATGAATTAAAAAAAAAAATTAAGATTCGACATGAAAACTAGAAAGCTATTAAAGTCCCAATAATTAGAAATGAATTAAAAAAGCCTAAGAACTGGAAAAGATCTACACCTAGAGATCTGGACGTTGACTCTAAATTGCTTTTTCCCATTCTGTCCATTCCCGTTCGACAACTTCTACTCATCATCGACACATCTACGGAGTTGATGTCAAAAGAACTCAAAACACAAAAGTCGTAGATCTGAGAATTCTTGAACTTTTGGCGCTGAAATCAGGTCAATCGAATCTATATCAAGAGAGTTTAATCATTCTTCCGAACTAGCGCAGCATAGAAATTTCTGCTCCTGCATCACAAGCTCATCAACTGGCAAGACTCCCAGTGAAGCGACGAGGGGAAGAAGAATCGCCAAACTGAAACAAGAAGAAAGGGAACGATGGCAGTTGATGAAGTAACAGCGTCTGCTTCCGTGTTGATGATGAAGATGGCTTCGACGTTGATTCTGGGCTTGCTCGGGCTCGTCCTGGTACACGCGTACAGTGTGTTCATATGGGGACCGAGGAGGTTCCGATCAAAGCTTCAGAGGCAAGGAATAGAGGGACCTCCTCCTTCTCATATTCTTCTCGGAAACATCCCAGACGTTAAGAAGATGCGAGCTGACGAAGCCCAGAGAGCTCGAGAGTCCCGCAAAAGTGGCGGCCTCTCTCACGACTGGCCTTCGCTTCTGTTCCCACACTTGCACAAATGGCGAACCCAATACGGTACTCTGCTGTTCTTCTGTTTTCTTTCTTGATCTTCCAAGAAAAGGCGTTTGGGAGTGATTATTTCTCACATGCATCATTGGCCAATTAGCTTCGTCTCTGCCCAAGTTGCTGGGGAATGTTTTTTTTTTTCTGGGTCTTGTTTCCTTTTTGTTCATCAACTTGTCTCCGCGATTGTTTTCGATTGGCGAAAACGTTTGGACTTCTTGCTGAACTCTGGGATTCTGGGCTCGTTGTGGAACACGAACGGTCAGGATGGGGACATTTGACAGGCCGACTGTCTCGATCTACTTCGTTGACTTGGATCGATAAGGAGGCAACGGCACTTTCAGACATAAATGTTCAAGCACTGGACATGTTTGTGATCATATTTGTCTGGGATAATTTTCTCTTCTTTTTCTTTCCTTTTATCTTGGATGAACTAAATAATGAAATCTCAAATGCCAACATTTGATGCATGTCTGTTCGGACCCATTAGGAATCCAGAGAACTTGAAAATCCTAATATGCTTGCATTACCTCGGCTAATATGGTGACAATGAAGGGGAACTCTCAGTGTCAGCACGCTCGATTGCCCGATGCTTGCTGCATAATAGATCCTTCTCGCACCACTTACTCGTGAACTGTGTTCCCCGTTGTGAAAGAGTTTATGTTGGCATGTTGTTGGCAGGGCCCATATTCATGTATTCAGCCGGGCACATACAGTTCTTGTCGATAAGTGATGTGGAGACGGTGAAGGAACTGAGCTTGTGCACATCACTGGACCTCGGTAAGCCTTCGTATCTCTCGAAGGACAGGGGAGCTTTGCTTGGACAGGGCATTCTCTCGTCAAGCGGCTCTACTTGGGCCTACCAGCGGAAGATCATTGCCCTGAGCTGTATCTCGATAAGGTTAAGGTGATTCTTCCTCTACATTGCTCTTGTTTGGATCCTTACAGGTGGACCTTGGATCAAGGGAAATGGTAGATGTACATACACTCGCCTACTATTTCTGCAACTGCAATTTAAAGTAGCAGTAATAGGGATAGCATACATCTAACAGTGACCTGTGGGATCTTTAACTATACTACGAAGCTCATGGTTGTTTTATTGATGTGTTGTTGCTTCGCTGGGACAACAGATTCAAAGTAATGAACAAGAAGTTATGTTCTACAATATGGCGGACCGTTGTAGTTGATAGTTAGGAAAAAACCTTCCTAAGAAATTTATGAAGCTGATACTAAAATGTTGCTTTTTGAATGTTTGGATATCCTACGGTAAAATATACAGAACTCCATAGATTAATGAATCGTCAATGAGTAGTTGCTCATCACCTTGAAATCTTTCTTTCTAATTGCTTTTCAAGGGCATGGTGAGCCTCATGGTTGACTCCGCAAACTCGCTAATAGGGTCCTGGGAGAGCCGAATAGAAAGCGGTGGAGGCACAGCAGAAATAAGAATAGATGACGACTTAGAAGCTTGTCCGCCGACATTATCTCCAGAGCTTGCTTCGGAAGCAGTTACTCCCAAGGGAAGGAAATCTTCTTGAAGCTCAGAGAACTTCAACAGGTCATGTCACATGGTAGCATTGGAGTACCCGGAATGAGGTAGAGTTGTTGAATCAGAGCTAATCTAATAGAAACTGAAATATCATATAAAGGGTGATGATGAATTCAATCACGAGAAATCAAAGTCTGAATTTGTATATTCAAAAGGTCCGTGTAATTTCATATCCTGGAGTATCTGCGATTTAACTACAGCTCAAGGGAAAGTACTAGATGATTTTTGCTGATTGTTGGGGAACTTTCTTGATTAACTTCACAAGCACATGTGCTCAAATATGTTCAATCTTTGGAACCTTGTATCTACATGGCTCTGTTGGTTTTAATCAACTTCTGTATATGACAGCATATACCACTCTAAGCCCTTTGTCTTTAAACATCTCAGATACCTCCCAACCAAAACCAACAGACAAATTTGGAAGTTGGACAAACAGATTCGTTCAATGATTCTAGAGGTCGTGAAAGCACGAACGCAGGCCTCATACGAGAAGGACCTCTTACAGATGATACTCGAGGGTGCCAATAATGAGGGCCTACCATCAAATATCTCCGCCGAACAATTCATTGTGGATAATTGCAAGAACATATACTTGCTGGCCACGAGACCACTGCTATCACGGCATCTTGGTGCCTGATGCTGTTGGCTGCTCATCCTCAGTGGCAAGCAAGAGTCCGTGCCGAAGTGCTTGAGATTTTTGGCCGTGGCATTCTGGATTCTGATAAGCTCCAGGCATGAAAACAGTGAGTCACATTGGGTTATCTTACACTTGCGCCTGAAACTATAGGGTGTTGTAGACTCTTTGGGTCTTTGGTTATTCACTTACTTGTGCTTTTGGAGGTCGTTCGTGCAAACATGTACCAATTGCCTTTCAAGCTATGTGTTTATTCTGACTTGATCTTATGCAGAAAACATTTAACCTGAAATTTGGATTGTAGGTTTTATGTAGTCACAGTCCTGATGCATTTCTGACGGGGCATTCCTTTAAGCATTTGAAGCTGCTTCTTTTTTTCCGTCTGATGTGCGTTACAAATTTATTTGCAATTTCTAACAATCTTTATCAACCATTGGCAGCTAACCATGGTAATTCACGAGACTTTGCGACTCTATCCGCCAGTGGTGTTCAGCATGAAAGCAGCCTTAGAGGACATCAAGTTTACAGGACTTCTGATTCCACAAGGCTTCGAATATCCTAATTCCGATCCACATTCTGCACCAGCTTCCCGAAATATGGGGGATGGATGCTGCGGAGTTTAAGCCGGAGAGATTTGCACGAGGAATCTCTGGAGCCTGTAAGTCTGTTCATGCATACATGCCCTTGGTTCGGGACCTCGGACCTGTGTAGGACTACACTTTGCCCTGGCGGAATTGAAGGTGATCTTGTCACTCATTCTCGCCAAGTTCTCGTTTCACTTTCACCTAGTTATGACCACTCTCCAACGTTTAGGCTGGTTGTTGAACCTGGAGATGGGGTCATCCTCGATGTGAGGAAAGTTTGAGAGATCTCAAAGTTTGGTTGCGTCAAAAACAGAATGCTAATCGTGTGCAAATATCTTGGCGTGGCCTTCTCAGAAATTTAGGTGCGTATGGTAACATTTATATTCCTAGAACAATTTCTTTCTAAAATAGTTTTTTTTTCCTATCATTGGACAAGTTCTCAGAGCAGACGGTTTGCTACGTATACAAGATTTGATTCCCCATCGGAACAGGAATACAAAAATTTCCCAGGTGGTGATGCCAGTT
>JAGVVM010001067.1:0-20757 GCA_019149425.1 Psidium friedrichsthalianum | reverse complement strand
GTGTGAGTGGTGTTTTTTTGGGAGAGTGTTAGGATGGGAGTTAAGTTTGAAAAAGTACGATTTGATTTTTGGGGTTGTCTACTGCAGAAGTTGAAAGACTGTATAATCCATTTTAAATTATTGGATCTCTATAGACCAATGTGCTATTTTTTTATCCTATCTAGGATCATTCCACGGGATACAGATTTTACAATCCTAATGGGGGCCAAAGGATTGTAGAATTACAACTGCTAAGTTTCTAGAATTCGACTTGCCGAAAGGGTACCTTTTCAGAGACTATTGAAAAATTATAAGTACACGGGTATTCTGTATCGTTTTGTCTCTCCCAATACAGAGCCATTATTGTCCTCCCATACTGGTGACTGGTGTTGCCTGTTGAGACTTGTCAGGATCCTAATGGTGATACTGTTCCTGTGAAGTAATCAGCCCCACAGCCACATAATCAAGCTTGAGGAAAATTCCACTAGGTGATTTGTTAGAAGACGATCACGTGTCCCACCGGATATATATCTATCTGGTGAAAAGGATGTAGACTAGGCTATGTAGTTTGAGCCAAGTTACCTATATGGAGCTATTGCTAGTTTTTTGCCCAATTAGACTGTGGTTGGATCAATGAAGCATGAGTCCGCAATCCCTGAGGCATATGGAGTCCTGGGAACTTGTCATAGTTGCCCGCAGGTCATCGACGATCGGGTGCAAATGTGGTTCTAAAAGACGAAGAGGGATTCCAAAGGAAGGTAAAAAATTTAAGCCAGACTGATGGCCAGAAAGATTTCACTTAAAGAGTAGAGAGGTGGATTAGAATCAACATTCTCTCACAGTCTGCTTCTAAAGAATCTTTTAGAGTGATTATGGCTTTAGTGCTCATTTTGTATGGAGTTGACACTAGATGAGTCAAGACTTGCCTTTCTGAATGGAGATCTTGAAGAAATACGTCTATATGACTCACCTAAAGGGTTTGAAAATTGATTACTCTAGTGACCTTGTTTGCAGACTGAAAAGTCAATCTATAGCCTCAAGCAAGCGTCTAGGCAATGGTATTTCAAATTTCATAGCGTTGTCACTCTTCATTTGGCTTCGTTGAAAATAAAGTGGATCAGTGTATATACTGCAAGGTCAGTGGGGAGAATACATTTTTCTTATTCTCATGTGGATGACACACATTCTACTGGCGAGCAGTGATATTATATATTGCACGAGACGAAGCATATGCTGTCAAGAATTTTGACATGAAGGATCTTGGTGAGGGCGTCCTTTGTCCTTGGCATTGAAATCCATAAAGATCGTTCACGCCACATTTTGGGTTTATCTTAAAGGGCATATATTGATCGTATTCTTAGAGATTCTAACATGCAGGACTGCAAGCCAGGTATTATTCCTGTCTGTAAAGGTGATAAGTTGAATCTTTCGCAGTGTCCTCAAATAGAGATGGAGAATCGAAATGAAGAATGTACCTTACGCCAGTGCAATTGGAGCATTATTTACGCTCAAGTATGTACTAGGCCAGACATCGCTTTTGCGACAGGACTTCTGGGCAGAATTAGTCAATCCAGGACATAATCATTGGTAGCTGCCAAGAAGGTCTTGAGGTACCTAAAGAGGACAAGGGACTACATCATGACTTACAGGCGTGTTCAGAACTTGCAGCTTGTGGATACTCGGATTCAGATTTTGCGGGCTGTCAGGACGACAAATAGTCGACAACAGGCTACATATTCATGTTGGTTTAGGCGGTGCAATGTCATGGAAAAGTGAGAAACAGAAATTCATATCCTCCTCAACCATGCAAGCGGAGTTCATAGCGTGCTTTTCAGCTGCTACTTAGGCGATTTGGCTCCGGAACCTTATTAGGGAGGTTGACCCGTATTTGATTTTGTTGATAGACCCATACAGTTGTATTGTGACAATAATTCTGCAGTGTTGTTTATTAATAACAACAGAAGTCTTAAGGGGTCTAAACATATGGAGGTCAAATTTCTGACCATAAAGGAGTCCGTGCAGAAAGGTGACGTTGTAGTAGAACATATTTCCACAGATAATATGATTGCAGACCCACTAAATAAAGGTCTTCGCCCTTGTGTTTTTGAGCGACACGTCACTAGTATGGGCTTAGAGGCATCATTGGATGCTGTGATTTAGTGGGAGGCATTTTTCAGTTTGCTCTAATAAAGTTTACATCTGTTTTGTTACATTTTGTAATATGATGATATGTATTGCAGTGCTTGTAGCACTATTAATGTTAAATACATATTCTTGCAAATCTTGAGATATGTGTAAGTCTCGAGTAATGGCTATGGGCATTTGGTTATTAGCTGTGATTATATGTCTTATTACACATGAAGAAAAGTTAACTATAAAGCCGAGACATATACGGGTTCATAAGAACCATATAGATATTCTCTAGTGGCATGTCAGATTTTGTGTCACATAAGGAGAGAGAATGGTGTCCGACAAAGTAGATAACACATAAAGTGTATCTCTTTTGAGGTGTTATCCAATTGCCACACTACCATATTAAATCCATATCAGTAAAGTTAAGAACACTTGTGACCATGGATGGCTCTGTGTCTGTTGATGCAGTTACTGGCATGATCCGGTGTTGAGACTTTATAGGATCGGATTGGCCGTTAAGAATAATCCTTAAACCAATATAAAGGCGCGCACTACAGTACAGTTTCAATTAATGCTCGCCCAAGTAGGAGAATGTTAGAATTTAGAGTTTTTCCTAGTATGGGCTCGCCTTAATTAGAATTGTAATTGACCGTTATACGGTATTAATTTATCGTATACGGTATGGTTTAATAAAGAAAGGATTTAAGTTTTCTTAATGGGCCGAATATGGGCCTGGTTAGTGTGGGTCGAATCCGGCTCGGCTCGTGATGGGAGGCCCAGCCGGAACTTCTATAAATGGCTAGGACCCCCCTCTCTAGCCTTTTCTCCTTCTTCTTGCCATTTTTCCATTCCATCTCCTCCATAAGGGCTTGAGAGAGAGAGGACGAGTGGGAGGCCGACCCATTGACGCCAGGAGGTACGAAGGTCATAGAGGGGAAGGTTCCGAAGCCCGGTTCGTCGGTTATTCCGTGTCACTCGACCATGGATGCGAAAACAGGTACGCCAATTCGATCTCATGGCTGTTTTTGTTGTTAAAACGCGACTACGGTGATTCTAGGGTGTCGTAATAGACGACGGAAGGCCGGAGGAACGACCAACAGAGACTGGACTTCAACGTAGTAAATTTGTATGAAAATCCAACCTGGAAGGAACAAAGTCGACAACGAAGTGCAACCTACCCATGGACTTTAATAGTAGAAAGACTTTATGAGGGTTCCAGCCAAACTTGGGCAAGCTCAAAGCTACATTGGAAATATCATTTAGTTTTTATCACGGAAAAATGACTTTATACAAGCGATTCATAAACAAAATAGGAGCAACACAACCAAGACATGATATTAAGGGATTATAGATGGCGAAGGTAAAGCTACAAACACAGCAATCCACAACTTATATCGGCATTCTCAATAATGCTTCCGACTTCTCAGCATTCTTTACATTGATGATCAGATAGATGCTCAGGGGCATAAATTTGGGAAGGAAACATCAATAGCAAGTGAATGTATGAATTGAACAATGACAACAGAAATGACTTCAACCAAACTCCCCTGGGGAATGAAGTCGCGAAGCAACATATGAGAATTTTTGCAGAAAGGAATTGAAAAACTCCCTAAGATAAGCCAAGTGCTATCTGTTTTGGACTTAAAGAACTATAGATATGTCTAGCCATTACGCCGTATGTGTATGTTGCAGGTAACTTCATGAACCACCCAAATTGTTCATACTTTATTTCCTCCGGTATTAGGGGATACAAATAGACTATTCTCATATTCGGACACACATCTGACTTAAAGCATGGACATCAGATAATCCCAAAGTTCAGGTCTCAAATTCTTCGGAGCAAAGTTTAAAAAGTAATCCATTCTGAACAGTGAGAAGTTAAGTCGCGTAACCTCACCCATATCACGAGCAAACACAATGAAGCTGTGGCTCAGAGCTTTTGAAGCGAACTCTGTCCTAGGAAGACTCCTACACTGCTTCTTCTTTTCTTCCTCAATAGCGTTTATATCCACTCCATCCCCAGCTATGACAAGAACAACTCGACTGTCAGGACCATGTTCAGCCGGGCAATGATGAATAATGTGTCAACAAATTAGACAATATGAACAGCGAACATCACAGATGAAAACCTTGTGCATCACGTGTGGGCAATGATCTCGGGAATATAACATAAGCAGATGAGGACTGAAAAGTAATTGACACAGCACGGAGTAATTTTAGAACGATCAAGCTCGAAGTCAATGAATAGAAGGAAAAAAAGAATACTTTATCCACCATTGATTGCAAGACCTTGAATTTACGGCACAAAGTTCCAGATAAATGCAAATAACTCCATAACAAATGTATATCCGACTAATCAAGGAAAAAACAGACACCTGCAAGTTGATCCTTGAGTATGCCTTGCTTCCTTTCCGATTTAAAACGACCAGATCAGACGTAGATCGAGAGTGGGAGTACTATTTTGTGACTGCGACAAGTGCCCATGAATTCATATAGTACTGCAGGCTGGAATTCTGGAGGATCAATTCTAAAAGTTGGCGAAGGTTTATAGGAAAGGATCCAACTGATAGTATTTGGATAGGATGAAAGAGTTTTGGAAAGGAACAGTAAAAATTCCCTGGCATCATATACAAAGCTTTTTAAGCATCACGCTAGTGGGACTGCCACATTGAAATTTTGAACTTTTGCTGCAAGGACCTAGGTTTTACCACATCGTGGCAATTCAGCCTAGTCCCCGAATTAGACAGCTGTATTTATCTCAGGAAAAGAGCAGAGATATATACTTAACCAAAGGAAAAGAGCAGAGGCACAATACTCATCCATAATGCAGGTTGTACACAACTCTATACATTTGTACAAACATCAAAGAAAGCAACGGAACTCTCCGGTATCTAAGACACCAGCACTAGGAAGAGGATATAAAAAGCCATTAAAATACTAGGTAGGGTGCTTCTCTGTTCTCACACTGTCAGGGTTTGGGGAGAATAATGAGACTGAAAGAAAGAACAAAGGGAAAGCAACCTCTACCCTCACACTCCAGTAAGTTCAAACTTATAATTGCCACAGATGAAACGGGAAAGGTAAGCACTTTACAAGGCATCCTTCCCATGTTCCACAGTGCTTGAGGTTCCTAAATAAGAAGCTCACAGCGACAAAGAAAGCTGAAAGTAATCTTCAGAACTTTCAACCTATAAGAAACAGCTACTAAGTCCCCCAGAAAATTTCATTGCACAAACTGTGGCCCCTGACATTGTGTTAAACATTGTATTTGAAGCCCATTACTCAGCCTACATCTACAATAGAGCCATCACGTTCTTCACACATTTGATGTCTTAAGAATCCATAGAATAGACCCTCTATTTAAATGATACACCTTAAACTCAGAGAGATCAAATCAACATGATAATGGGTCATATGAAAGCAACATGGGAGAATGAGGAAAAAAGTCGAGTATCTGAAAGGCGCATGTTATCTTAGGACACATCTGCATCAGCAAGGCCAGACAAATTCTCAGCTATGTTCTCGACTGAGCTTTGTCAAACCTCGCCGTGTACCTATGAAAGCAAATAAGCTGGGCATTTCAACATCATCACAAATTGCTCCTTCTAACTTCATAACTCCGCATTTTTTTCCCGAGAATGCTAAACGGAATTTCAAAGATCATCATCTTAAACAAGAAATCACAGAGAACACCGACTCTTTGACTTCAGCATCGCCTCTACAGTGGATGCCGTCGACCATCGGATTGACCTAAAAGAGAAAACCATCGCAAAATATTTAGTGCCGCTGTGAAAGCTAATCGATGAACATAATTAAGAATAATCAACCAACGTGAACCGCAAAAGATTTTCAAGAAATCAGTACACGACATCGCCGACGAACACCGTCCAATATTTGCCGCCACAGCCGATGCTTACCAGCAGGTGCGGGACTGAAGCATCATTCTGTTGACGCATTTTAATTAGATCGAGAATAAGTTGTTCCATGCATTTTAAGATCGATAGTAATGTACCCTCCACGTCAACATCGTTTCAATTTTAGTACAAACATATAAAATACAAGACAATAATTTATTTAATTTTCAGCTTAATAGATTTTTTTGGTCAAATTTTAAATTAATAGATTACAGAACCATAGTTTAGAACCATGATTTAGAATGACAATTAAGAATGACAATTAAGAATGAAATTAGTTAATTTCAAATTTTCAACAAATTTATATCAACTGTTACTTTTTCTCTTTTGCTCCGTTTGTTTCACGGAAAATGTGATGCTTTCGGAAAATATTTTCTAGGAAGTCATTTTCCAAAAAAATAATAATATTTTCCGGTGTTTGACTAATACTTAAAAATGAACTGGAAAATGATTTCCGTCGTTTGTCAAGAAATTGATTTCCGGCGACGGCGACTGGCTATGGCGGAGTAAGGGAATAGCAGCAAAGGAGGAAGAAGGAGAAAAGAAAAAGAAAGAAATGTGAAAGAAACAAGGAAGAAAAGATGAGAAAAATGTTTTCCTCTTTTCAAAATGAGGAAAATGTTTTTCCACACTTTTGAAAGAGATTTTTTCATAAGATGAAAGTGTTTTCCAGGACTAGCCTATTTTCGCCCTCCAAACGCGGGAAATCCACAAAACATTTTCCGGGAAGTTATTTTTCATGAAAAAAACGAAGCCATTGTTTCTTCTCCTCGTTCCTATCACTTTATTTTTCATCAAACTTCTCACTTTATCCTACAAGGTATATTTTATAATTCCTTTCCTTCATAAACTATTGCAGGATGATAATGCACAAAATTTAATGAGCAGGTTACGAATTGAGACATTAATAATTTATAAGTGTCATACTTTCTATTTAAGTTTCTAAATGAAATAATTTCACACTATTGATGGACAACTTTGATATTTTAATAATGATTATTGCATTAGGATATGTTTTATACATGATAATGAATTCAATAGTTGTACAAGAGACATGATTCATTAATTATCTATTCTTTTTACTAATTGAGTCATTGAAACATTTAGACTGCATTTGGTCCCCTAGATTTCTAATTAGGATATGATTAGATAGGATAAGATGTGAAATCCAAAGATTTTATTATGTCATATTCACTGCTTGTTGAATCGTATTAATAAAGCTACATATTTCAATATCCTATCTTATCTATTATTTGGCAGAAATGGTGTATGATGTAAATGCATCATAAAATGCAAAATGGAGATGGTAAGAACTTCTCATTATCCATTGCTAAAGAAATCACAAATGTACAAACAAGTTACCTCCATCAATTAACTCATAATTATTGTAAAATTTATATATTAAACAGGTTTAACAATAACACGAAATGAAAACGGTAGATCAACTATTGAACGTCTAATCTAGTAAATAGAGAAAATATCATTATTCATCTTGATCTCCCGTCACTTTCATAGAACTTCATCAGGAGCCATGCGGAATTGAGGAATTTCGACTCTTCTAATATTTTCTTGAATTTTTAACATGAACTAGAGAGCTATAGAGCATGATGAACTTTAACTCTCGTGTCATTTTTGCTGCCTTTGATGTGAACAAAGAATTACAAAAGAATTGTGAAGCTTCAACATGAACTAGATATATGGAGAAGAATAAGACGGAGTCAACTAGAAAGATTTCAAGTTTGATTTTGTTCCTTTAAATTCGAGTCTTCTACTTCTTTTTTATTTACTTATTTCTCTTATACAACTTTCCACTTTTTCCTTATTTTTTTTAATTCCTTTCCATCATTCCTTGATAAAATTATAATTAAATAATAAACTATACTAATATACCTAAATATGTAACAAATATAGCTACTAAATTAATATAGATACAGAATATGCATTATAGAATTAAAATTCAATGTATGATAAAAATAGGAATGAATAAAAACGAAAATTGTTCATTATGTTTTTGGTTATTTTGATTTTTTTTTTCATATTAGAATCCAACTATTATCTCATTTTCAAAGACCATTTTATTTTTTTAGTTTAAGAGTTTTATTATTCAAGAGAATTATATTTAACACCTTGGATGTAAGAAATTCTATTTACCTTTATCCTAACTTCACATGGTATGTTTTCATTTGGGCTGTATTCCCTTATATTCGATTTTAGCCTATCTTGGGTCGTAACTAAACACATGATATGATAAAATTTATCCTATCGCACCTTTTATCCTAAATACCAAAAACGGCCGTTAACATGCAATATCACTCAAAAGATTATCTCTTTAGTTTTCTCCCGGCAAAACATGGATGGCTCTAGAATTAATCATTTTGACAAGTCTCTCAAGTTTAAATTTGACACTTACTCTCACATATTAAGGTAATTTTTGAGTTATTTCCCATTGATTGATAGATTGATATACAGTACCACAAATGTTTTCTTTTCTTTTCCTTTGTTTGGGTAGGAGTGCACCACAAATGTTGAAAAATTAAAAAAAAAACGACTTAACAAGTAGTTTATATGTCCGACCAAAAAAGGTAGTTATATCATATTTTTAGCATAACGGAAAAATTAATGATTTTGGGGTTGTTAAATCTTTTTAGTCCGTCGTCCATGTGGGGGCTTTTACTCATGGGTTTCAGCCCCCAGGGCACATTTGGGCAGATTCCAAGCTTGGAATCAGGTTAAACTTGATATTTGGGAGGCATCAAAAGACAAGAAGGTCCGACGTATAGAAATCAGACGCCATTATAAGAAACGTTATGTAGCAGAAATTGAAGAGAAGAAGTTTTAGTTTCAGTTTTAGTTTTAGTTTTTTTTTTTTCTGAAAATTTTAGGTGATGTTCATTAGAGAACAAAAATCAATATTTGAGTTCTCCAACTTTTTCCATTAAAATGTACACATGATTTTCCGATGGACCTAAAAGGAATTCCTAGCATCCATTAATGACAACCAAAGACAGGAAAATGATAAGGCACGAAGAAAAAGGTCGATCCATCAAGAATATGCGAACTTTCAAGCTAAATTGTTGTTGGTGAGACAACACGGAGAAGGAGAGAGCAGAGCAACCTCAGCTCACCCAAAGCCAGAGCAAGTGATCTTTTTTATACCAGGCGGGAATTGGATTTAAGATCAAAATCTTGGTCACTCTTATCTGGTGTGGAACTCTTGAAACCACCGCATCTTGCGTCTCAAACATCCCTTTAGCTATAAGCCTATAAGCAACCTGGATATATGCCGCATCGCACACAGAGGGGATGTCCGCATACATGCCTGCAAGAGCAGCTAAGCGAAGGCCGTGACCGTCCAGAAATGCATCCCCAGTTTTCCCCAGAGACCGAGTAAACATGTCGTGATAGATATTTTAGCGCAAGAAAAGATTGATAATTTTGTGATTGTTGAATCTTTAGTCCAGCGTCCACATAGAAACATTATGTAGCAGTGATTGGAGTAAAGAAATTGTAGGCGATGTTGGTTAGAAAACGAAGATCAAGATTTGAGTCCTGTAACTGTGAACTGTTTTTCGTTTAAATTGAACAGATGATTTTCTGATGTACCTAACAAAATTCTCCACTCGTGACAACGCAAGACAAGGTAAAAGGATAAGGAGCAAAGAAAAAGACCGATCTACTAAGAATGTGCAAACTTCAAGCTAAATTGTTCTTGGTGAGCCAACACAGAGAAAGAGAGAGCAGAGCAAAATCAGCTCATCCACAGGCAGAGGAAGTGATTTCTGTACCAAGAGGGATTGGATATTAAATCAAAATCTTGGTCACTCAGTCTGTTGTGAAACTCCTTTGAAACCACCGCATCATCTTCCGAATCGACATCCCTTAGTCGTATGGAATCTGGATATATGCAGCATCGCACACAAAGGGACATCGGCGTACATGCCTGCAAGGGCGCATCTTATGCACTCCAACACAGTAAACAGGTAGGCGAACGCCACGGCCGTCCAGAAATGCATCCCCACTTTTCCCCAGTAGACTGCGAGCGGCATCCAACGGCTCACCGTCCCTATCACCTGCAGGGCTATCTCCAACAGCATGCCCATCACCACATGGAACCTGAAGAAATGAGGCCACTCCTTCCGCCTCACTACCCCCAAGTAGGCGACGAAAAAGTAAGCCATTAGAAACCAGCTCGGCAGCCTCCCGATGGCCCCAAGGAATGGGTACGTCAGAAACTCAAAGTCTTCTAGGAAGGGGTGAAGATGATAAGCCGTCTCGGCATACATCCAGGTCTCATGGAGAGGCATCAAGTAAGGGAGACACGCTAAGGTTCTCCACCACCACCTCGGCTTCTTGGTCATAGGAGGGAACCGGAAACTGTATGGTACGTCCTTGGAAGCTCGCGGGGCCCTGCAGGGCCTCCGTCTGCTGGGAACAATTGGAAGTGAGAATGACAGGCCATCATAGTCGCCTCTTGCAAGAGTGGTGGATGTGGAGGATATGTTCTGGTGCAGCAGCAAACCTAAGCAGAGGCAAAAAGGATCAAACTTCCATATATTCAACATATTTCAGCATCTTTCGAAAAGCAAGAACCTAACAGCAGTATTCACATACTTTTGTTGGACCATTGCTTAAACTCCAGATGAGGTCTCCATGAACTCCTGATGCTCGACAAAGTGGCCTTGGTATGCAAGGCAGGGCTACGAGAAATAACTAAGTTACTAGGCACCGTGGCCTTAGAGGAGGGATTTGTGACCCCACACCCCAAGAGTGAGGTGCATCCACTCAATAACATAGTCGTGCACCTGTAAAGAAACCGGTTTTACTAAGAGAGAACAATTTATAGCGAAAGGGCAGGGAGAACAAGGATATTACTAGAGAAAAGAACTTACTTCTCATGATAGAATAATAGAACATCTTCGTTGGAAAAGTCATAAAGTCAATCAGGAAAATTAGTTTGTGTAGATGTCAGGAGATAAATGCAAAACAACACAACAGTACTCTGCGCAACATGACATTAACTGAAAAAAAGTAGCTAATCCCGAGCAACTTCATCGCAGTCAAAGCAGGGAGGAGAAATTGCCCAGGGATTTGTGGAAAGCTTCTACACATGAACTCTTTTCAACGCCGTAAGATTGCTCATCGAGAGCCAACTCCAAAGTCTTTGACAATTCCAACGACTAGCTCGGCTTCAAGTGCAGATAACAAGACAACTTCGGAACAAACCCCTAAAGCATTTCCAGCCTGTCGACGATGATAATTACGGGTGTTGGGTGCAACTTAGCTGACAGACTGCTAAAGCTTGACCCAGTTCACATGTTCATTGCTGAAAACCCAATAAGAGATCGATGGAGCATTATCTTTTAAGCTCGAGCTGGATCTGTAATAGCAATCGAGATACTTGAGCTCAACTCACTGAGCCACAGATGAGCTCATGCTCGCTTTTTCTCCCAATGACCCACAATTGACATCTCTGTTGGAGCTCGAAGATTGAAACTCACCAAGTCGCCATAGATTTAAAGCGAACTTGACCCACAAAAATGTAGGAAAAAAAAATCAAAAGAACAGCACAATGCGTCTACACCTTTTTCCAACGAACATCTCAGTTTCCCAGAAATGGTCAGCCAACGAAGGCTGAAGCAGACTTCATCAGAGATTTTACTTCGAAACCCAAAAACGAAATCGAACAATTGGAAGAAAGCGAAACCAGCATCGGAAGATAACGATCAAAAGAGAGAAAATCACCTTGAGATTCCCAGGCTATAAACCCGCCACACTCAGGTAATTAGGGTTCTTCTAGCTTCCATCGCCTGGTTAGATAATGCGAACTGCGAAAGCTACAGACCATATCGGTATTCATCCATAAATTAGACATATGTCCGCCGTTGGATAATCTGCACATCAACGGCCGAAAACCCTCTATCTCTCTCCCGCGCCTGTGTTCACTCCTCTCATTTCGTTTTTCTCTTTTTTTTTGGGTCCAACATTTCGTTTCTTTTGATTAAACTAGGGGTTACGCTTTCCGGTTCGGTCTCCCTCATGAATCGGGAATCCAGCCGGAAGGACCGGTGCTTATTTCATGAGATCAGAAATCAAATTGGATGATATTGAAATCACGGATCAAATAAATGAAAATAATCGATTGATCCTGTCCAATTTTCGGACAGTCCACAGATTTTATTGAAAAATAATAAATCTATTATATTCATTTATTTATTCATCGGTTCTTTGATCGGAACGTGGGCTACATGATCTGTCTCCGAATGCGAACCGCCTCCTTTCCTCATGTTCATGTTTTTCGTGTAGCTTAATAGAGTTAATTTGTTTGAAAAAGTGTCTTGCAAATTGAGCATAATCCTTTTATGTCTAGCAGTCCTAGTGCGCTCGTACGCTTGTAGAAATAAGATCAGAGTTTGCTAAATCTATGGCTTTCTTGTGTTTCTCTCTTTCTTGATAGCATTAGAAACTTGGGAGTTATGTTGTTAGTCCGGAGCATGCTCTCTCCATTTGCCATTCTGCGGGTTCTACAGAATGGGTTGCTTTCTAAGGCTTAAAAAGCCTTATGGCATAGACTAAGTGATTTTTAGGCACTAAGCATGCGGTCCCTTGAAAGCCCTTTCGTAGTCACCACATTTTGGATGGCATATTAGTCTCTAATTTGCTATCGGTTCATACCACAGCCCCTTTAGCTAACAAAGTTTGCTAAAATGCCAAGTATAGGGTCTCGCTAGCATGATCGTATGATAGTTTCACGATGGAATGCTGAGCTTAAAATCAGAGGTGGATTTCGCCATGATTGCTAAATATTTTTTGCCGTTCATAACACATTCGGTTGAGATAATATCATTATACTAATACATTGTCAGCTTTTTAAATCCCTTATGGCATATATCATATATGAGAACGGCACGAAATAAAAGACCTTTTTTTTTCCCTCGAAACCAACCAAATTTGATGAATACTAAGATTGCGTTTGGTTTGGCGTTTATTCTCAATCTGAAGATATGCACATTAGAAATTAAAGCTAGACACTTCCCGTCGCGCAATCAAGCCTGCAAACCTGCAGTGTCGGGCTCTGATGAACTTCGGTTCATCGATTCGTATTTTCGCTTCTTTTTTGTTGAATCATACGAACACATCAAGTCACTCATCGCTGCTGATGTAGTGACACCTGGATGATGACGCTGCTGCTGACGTGGCGACACGTGGCAGACTGGTGGCTGACGTGAGCAATGACGTAACAATGACGATGCAGAAGCTTCACGTGAGCGCGTGGAGCTCTAGCCGGCGCGTGGCGGGGGCATGAAGCTTCTGTCGGCGGCGAGACTTGGCTGGTTGGACTCGTTGAGCGACGGAGAGTCTGTTGGTGGTCTTATATTGTGAAAATAGGTGGCAGATTATTTCGGAAGATGACTTGCAGGACGGGTTCAACAGGGAACGCAGTGGAAGACTCGTTGAAGCTTCAAGCAGTGGAACACAGATGCAGCGACAAGGCATTGGAAGACCTTCAAGCAGCGGAGTGCATAAAACCGGATCGTCGAACTTCACGCGAAACAAACGTGTGGCTTCAATCACGCGCGGGAGTTCACCGAAAAACTCGGTTAACTTCGGGATGATGCAGCACGTCTGGATAGCAGAACTTCAACACGTCCACTGCTGAGGTTATTGGGTTTCGGTAGAAAACAAGAACAACGCGGCCTATACAGCTGGCGTCGAGAAGAAAATGCGGCCAATACGGCCTATACGGCCAGCGTTGCAAGGCCAGAAACTTGGCTCTGATACCAAGTCAAGTCAGAAATAAAGAAGAACAAAAGATTTTAGGAATGTGTATTACTTGATATTAGAACAGTATAACAGCATACAAAAGGAGCCTACGTATAGGCTTCACAGTAACTAAATGTTACGCAATTAATTACAATCAATCATGATAACCAATAGCAATAATATCAAACAAGGATCATTAATCATGTCCGGATCAGAAAACAAGAACCAAGAGCACTGAAGAACGGTTGCATCTCCTCGGCTTCTTTTCTGGTGAAGAGGATTCGGCACAGGAGAGTAAGGCCTTCAAAGGAAGAACATCGTGTTCTCCACATCAGGGTGCAGCTTGTAGAATCGCTCTTCAATTGAACTGGGAGAATGTTGTACGGCGGCTTCATGATACAACCTTCCTCTGTAGGCGGCGAGATCAGCATAGTGCACCGGCGTGACGAGAGACACCGATTTGGTGCATCGAGCAGAGGTAAAACATAAGCGGTAACTCAACTCCTGCAAGTTGTCTGAGCTGAACCCGTGCTCGTCCGAGAGGACACGGTAATAGGTCGGCTTGCTTGTCCCGAGGCTGCCATAGTGGCTGCACAGATAGAAGTCGAATTCGAAGGGATGCACAACTGTTGTGTCCACGACTGTCCCTGGTGACACATTGCCCGTGGGACCCCCATCGACGTCTCTCTCGGGGAAAAGGCGAGTTTGGTGGCGCTTCTGAGCCACGATGATTGTGATGGTAGGCCTGTAATCTTTCCCAGAGAGAGCCTTCTTCAGATCCTGCAACTCTTCATTCAGAACCATATCAAATTGGCTTTCGCTTACACCGTCGCGAAACAATACGAGTTTCCCGGGCCTAGCTCCATTCAGACGGGCGTATGTCTCGACGAGCTCGAGGCACATCTCCCCAATGTTGACAATTTTCTCTTGCCGGTGGGGCTGAGGTCGCATCCTTGCAACATAACGATTGGCAGCAGGCCAATTGACAGTACCAACAACAGCAGCAAATGATGGACTGATCATGTCACCGGATGCGGGATGGTTGACATCGGCACCAAGGAACATCACATGCCCCTCGCCGTCGTCGATGTGCGGAAATCGATTGAATAGCTCTACATTGCTGCCCCCAAGCTTGGCATTGATGTTGAGGGCCAGAATAGCAAGATACTGATCGTTCGCCTTATTGGCATTCGCAGAAAGGCAACACTGAGTGACTAACCCGACTCGAGTCTCGCAGATCCATTTGAGGTTCTTGTAGCCGTCGTTCTTCCTAGACATGACGCAAAGAAGGAATCGAGGACCACGTCTCCCGCCAACACAAGCGCGACGGTTGACATCCTCCAGCAGCTCAGTCAATGCAGCCACATCGAAGAGCATGCTCATTGCCGCAGCTTGATAAAAGAGTGGTTCTTCCATCCGAATCCCCAAGTTTCTGCATTTGCTAATAAGCTCTGGTATAAATGGCTCACAGTTGAGCGGCTGATTCCAGTCCGACGCGCTGAAATCGAGAATGCCCCACTGTTCGATCAGCTTCCCATCCACGACCGCTTTCCGCATCAGATTCCATTGGCTTTTGACTTTATCAACCGGTATCTTCGTCATCTTGCCATCCGGAGTCGCCACCTTTAACTCGGGAGGTCCGATGACACGTCCCACCACTTTCGTCATGTTCATGTCGACCTCGATTCCAAAGTTCCGGCTGACGTCTCTGCAGCAATGAAAGGAACATATTAACTAGAGAAAAAAAATATCAAAGACAAAAAGAACATAGAATCCAAGTATTTTGTCTATTCAAACATATTCATTAACAAAGTATAATTGTAATGGATTATCACCTATTTCAGCACCCAGAATCATAATAAATGAGAAACAAGAGCATGTAATTTAAAAAAAAATATAAATTTGACAAATGAAAGCAAAGAGCAAGTGTTACATACCCGCCGCAAGGCCCGGTGTTCGACCTCATCATGTCGCAGATGGACTTCTTTCTGATATCTGGGCGAGGCATGGAGATATTCTTCAGCAAGGTCGAGGCATCTCTCTCCAAGTTCTCCTTCGGGTACCTCTGCCCCTCGACCAACTCGCACAACTCCATTGGCACGTACTGCTTCTTGTTGTTCTTGCTGAAATCCAAGCAAGGAATGTCCTTGTACTTGATATCGATTTGTACTTCTCCCGGAAGTGGTTGACCAGGTTGATCTCGCTCGTCGTGCCCTCGGAGCTCTCGCTGCAGAAAGTCATCGAGCGCGTCGTCTCCTTGGTCAGCCCCGTGACAGTATACTTTTGTTGGGTCCTGCGGTGGGTCACTGTGACCTTCACTCCCTTCAACGCCGGCTCGACTTCCCTCCTGTACCTCGCAAACTGGGGGATGCTGAATCCACTAATATGCTCCTCGAGGAAATCGATGACCGGCATCCTCTTTCGGAAGGCCATGACCGAGCAATCGAGAGACAACGCGAGGCCCTGGCAGGTCGGCTTCAAGGTGTGTTGGAACCCCCTGAATGCCGCGACGCCGCACTTTAGGTCGTCCGTCTTGCGATACTCGTGGGGATAGAAGTGCCGTCCGACTGACATCATGTGCCTCGCAGGGTTCTCCTTCATCACCAGATCCATGCCCTGCAATATGTCCCTCGGGATCGACATCAAGTCTCCCGCCAAGTACTCTTTCAACTCAAGGAGGTTGAACTCGTTCACGAGCGTGATGGAGCATTGAAATGAGGAGTCCTCGCTGTCTTCGCCAGAACACATCTTCACGTTGTACGTCCCGCAAGGCAGCTGAATCGCACTAAAGATGTTCTTCTTGCCATCGTAAGCGGTCTTGGATAAAGGAAATTGTATGTCTTTGTCAGAGAATAACTTCTGCTGGATCTGAGATAGGGTGGCTTTTGATAGCCTTGCGGGATGGCGGTGCCTCACAGGTGCCTCGAGCTTGATGTCGACATCGTAGTGCCTTATGACGGTTTCGGGATTGAAGGTGACGCGAAAGTGGTTGACCAGGAGACTGACATGTCGAGCGGCCAACGAGCCACCTCCGTCGGGGCGTCGGACGGGGCAAACCCTATCCCCATGTCCCAGGGAAAGCTGATTAAACTCAGGCACGGGGTTAAACTCCGACTGGACAGCAACAGTCTGGAGATCTGCAGAATCTAAACCTC
This sequence comes from Psidium friedrichsthalianum, assembly GCA_019149425.1. Lineage (NCBI taxonomy): Eukaryota > Viridiplantae > Streptophyta > Magnoliopsida > Myrtales > Myrtaceae > Psidium > Psidium friedrichsthalianum. The sequence continues at coordinate 3,815 of JAGVVM010001067.1, read as the reverse complement.
ATCATTTGATGGTAAAAGTTAAATATACAAACAGGCATTCCCCCGTAGAGCAACGTCGATGAGACGAGACGAGTTTATACGTACCAGCTTTAGGCTCAGGATCTGGATACAGCGAGGCATCATATCCAGGACGACGAGCGTCGGACTCGGCACTCGACCGACTCTCACCTCCATGACCACCCCTCGCACGCCGGTGGCCTCGTTCATAGCCGCAGCGCTGACCACCCTTGCACGCCGGTGGCCTCGTTCACTCCATTGGTTTTCCACGTCTGTCCATGACGTCTCTGTTTAAGGACGAAATGCTTTTACGACCTGTTGACACCATAAAATTGCTGCCCAAATCGGTGTCTCGGAGATGACATGTACGAAAAGGAGTACCGTCAATAAATCCCTAAGTACGGTGAGAAGGAAACGTTACATCAAAGGACGAACCCACGTTTTCCATTCGGGATGTAAGTATCATTCGGGAGAACTGGAGGGTAGGATCCCGAAGTAAGGCAAGAAGAAAATGTCTTAACAGAATAACAAGCCGATGCATTGTTATCCGAGACGTACGCAGCATTCGGGAAGGTTAAGGGGTATTCCCGAATGAAAGGAACGCTATACTTGAGTTCGGCATATCGCACAGCCGAAAGTTTCATGCCGAAGGTCGGGAAGTGCAAAGGAAAACTCATGGGCGCGAACAGGTTTTTCGGAGTGAAGGGAGAATATTCAAAAATGGAAGTTACTGAAACGGTTATGAGCCACAAAGAGCATGAGTTCCATTTTTCATGAATCAGTTTTGAGGATCGTGGAGGACAAGCGATGGTGCCGAAATTTGAATGTTTGAATTTAAAGAATAACTGCTCGAGCGGTTACGAGCACAAGAAGAATAAGTATCTGGAAAAGGGAGAAGGAGGGATCGAAAAAACAACCATCCAGAAAAATACTCTGTTTTCACTTGACGTTTTGTTGCTTTCGTTGTTGTTCGCAGCTTAGTTTTAACTTTCCTCGCAACTTCAATTACCTGTAGTTTCAGATTCCAGTAATCTACTTACCAATTTCCGCAAGTAGGAGTATTGTAGCCGTAAATCATCCGAATTTCCACACGCTTTCATTAGTCACTATCCCATTCACGCAGTTCGTCCATTTTCTCGTTCAGAACAGAGCCGCAGAACCCTTTTAAATAAAAACCGAAGTACGAATTTCGGTGAAAGATATTCCCGATCACAGATCGCGCGAACATCTTTTTGGCACGCCCGGTGGGACACGAGTGGTGAGTTTTTGAGAAAATGGTGAGAACAAGGAATCAACTGGATGGTCAGAATGACAATACAAACAATCCAGGTGATGGTAATCAGTCGGAGCATTCGGCAGCCAACGTGGTAGGTGGAACTAATGTTGACATCCCACGGCAGTTGACGGATGATCAAGCTCGTGTACTAGCACCAGATGCCACTCTGGTAACCACAATGAAGCGAATGTTTGAAGAACAGCAGAATGAATTGACTAACCATATGATCCGCCATGTCACTGATGTCATCAAGCCGATGGTGGTCAATGCGATAAATGATGTCATATCGCGACGGGGTTCTTCATCTCAGGGACATCCTTTTCAGGCAAACGCCTCTATGGCTATGCCTTGTCCCCCAATGTATGGCCCACCTATTGCTGGTCAAGGTAGCGCAGGATTTCCTTTTCAATCTTCTCCAGTTAGGATCATACAAGGCCAGAAAATTCAACTCAAGTGAATCTAGTAAATGGAGTAAGTGGGTATACCTTCCCACAAGGTGGTCCAGCCGAAGGAGCAGCACCCAACCCAAATGTCCAGAATATACATCCAATGCCGAATGTACCCAATCTGGAGCCGATGAGGCCTTTGGGAATTCCAGCATATCCGTATGGTGTTGGGAATCAGCCTTATAGACCAGCACCACCGGTTAACCTTAATCCAGAGAATCAAGGACCTGATAGGCCTATACCGGTTGATCCTAGGGGCAAGAGGCATGGGCTGGCCAGCAGAACGGGAGACCATGGAATCCCGATCGAGTAGCAGAGTTAGTGCTCCAACAGTTGGGGTAGACAGGGGTATGCCGAGGCCAGTGTATAGGAAGCCACATCCTGACTGGGTGGATAACATCCCTTATCCAGGGGATTTAAAACGCCAGACTTTGCTGTTTTTACTGGTGAAGAAGACCAGTCAACGGTGGAGCACATAGGGCGATTCTTAGCACAGTGTGGAGAAGCAGGCACAAATGAATACTTGAGGCTCAAGTTATTTCTCTTGTCATTGTCTAAGACAGCATTTACTTGGTACACCAACTTACCAGCAAACTCGATCCAGACATGGGCTGAAATGGAAAGGCAGTTCCATTCTCAATTTTATCGATCAGTACCCGAAGTGTCAGTAGCCGATTTAGCGAGAATGCACCAGTATGGTGGTGAAACTGCAGATCAGTTCATTGCTCGGTTTAAGAAGTCAAGGAACCGATGCTTGACATCCCTCACGGAGAAAGAATTTACTGATCTTGCATTTAATGGATTGAAGTTTAATCTTCGGGAGCGTTTGAAGGCCAGACGTTTGATGATCTTTTTCAGTTAACGACCAGGGTCTCAAAGTACGAGCATCTCCTGAAGGAGAAAGATAAAAGGCCAATAAAGGAGAATAGACAGGCTCTGGTAGAGATTGGAAATCCCGAAGTAGACATCCCGATGGAAGAAGAAGAGGAAAAAGAGATAGCAGTGGCAACAATGGTGTTAGACAAACCGTATATGTGCCCAGCTCTCAAACCAGCGAAGATGAAGGGACTTGCAATGGCAAAAGCAAAAGAATCAAATAATTATTCGTTTGACATTTACAAGTTAGACGAAATATTTGATCTCTTGCTGAAAGACGGGAAGATCAAATTGGCCGAAGGGCAGAAAATCCCGTCTAAGGAAGAGTTGGTAGATAAGAGATATTGCAAATGGCACCATTCGGTTAGCCATAACACTGCAAACTGTATTGTCTTTAGAAAGACAATACAAGAAGCGATTCGGCAAGGCAAGATCAAGTTTGCTGAAGACAAAGGAAAAGCACCAATGGAAGTTGATGTAGATCCTTTCCCAAAGATGACTGGAATGGTGAATATTCGTACCCCATCGGTTATCAAACCGAAGGTGTATGCTTTCATTGTCGCCAGGACATGAATCGTCAAGACCAATACTGGTCGGGATATCGGTTTGTTCGAGGAGCTAGAGGAAGATACCGATCAGGCTCTTTCATTCGGGGAAGTAGTAGACCCCAAAGAGAATGTATAAGTGATTTCATAAGTCGTCCAGTCCGCGAAGCTAGAGGAAGATACCGATCAGGTTCATTCATTCGGGGAAATAACAGATCCCGAGGAGGCTATGGACACGGTTCCACGCATCATTTAGTACGTGGGACTAGGGGAAGATACATAAATAGATTCTATCCCAGAAAGGAAAACCAGACACGGAGGGCGCCTGAACCAATTATGCCAGAAAAGCCAACTCAGACACAAAATCCTTGCCGTGAGCCGGAAAACGAAACACAGATAAGTAAAGTCAGGTCCGAGATTGTAGTTCCAAATACTTCTTTTCAGGAGCATATGAGGGATGGTCAATGCGCACAATTAAAATTGGAAGATTGGCGTGAGTTAGCGCATTGTGAGCACAAGAAAGAGCTTCGTCATCAGCAGGTTCGGGAATCTGATAGGAATCAAGGCAAATCCCGAAGTGACGAGTAGGTAATATTGCAAATGAGCAATAAAAGAGAAGAGTTTATGGCAGTGTTACAAGGAAGGGGACTCAGATGTCGGACTCCTTGGAGAAAA
>JAGVVM010001066.1:0-15097 GCA_019149425.1 Psidium friedrichsthalianum | reverse complement strand
GGACTGATGCCCATTTTGATCTAATTCGTTATATATCCAACCATGTTGCCTGTTCGATTATTCAAGTCTGCAATCTATTCTAATTGGTCCGCGTGTTTGGTTTTTTGTCAATATATAGCCATTTTAACATTTTAACTGAAGTTTCTGTTTAAGGGATAGAAACGCATTCCTTTTGTATATAAAAAAAACGAGAGGGACATAAAAAAGAAGCATAAAAAATTTTGATTGGCTACTAAGGCCTAAATTGTCGCAAAGCTAAATTCCTTTAAGATCATAGTAAAGCAAGTTCTACATAACTATCAAGATTGACTAATCTAATTACTATAAGTAACATAGAAATCACAATTCCAAGAAGGAAAGATATGACGACTCCATATATTATTAGAAGTGGCATAATAAAGCCTATTTTCCTCTAACTTCTTTCAATTCCCCTTTCATGATTGTCCATTTCTTCATTTTGGCTTGATGCCTCTCCAGAATTGACGGGTCCCATTTTTTAGGTGAATAGCTCTTGCATTCCTCAATATAATCTTCAACCCATTGCACAAGACCCCCGACAATTATCTGTCTGAACAAAAAAAAAAAACATGTTAGAACATCATATCGAGTATTACATATGTCACTACATGCACAATATAGAAATGATACACTTACGTTACAAGTCGAGCATAATATAATCTTCCTCGATTAATTGGATTCTTTTGCACTTTTTTAACCATGCATAATTTCCCCTTGAGACATGGACATATCTTGGATGGAAATCAGCTGACCAATTTGAAGATCTCGAGACGTCATACTGAAACAATTAATATCATATAATCGCAATTTAGATTGGATAATCAAGGCACAAGCATTCTAATTAGAAGCACAATTAGTGGAGAATATAAGACAACTGTACTCTTTGAAAAGTACTCTCCATCGACGGCGCGCAAGAAAAGGCAAAACAAAGTAAACCTAGAATCAAAGAAAAATGAAGCGAACCCAGCTCGAGATATGTTCATCCAATTCAAGCAGGGATTACTATGGAAATTCCCAACTTTCAGGACCTTATAGCAACTGTTAGATCGACTCGACTAGATCGTTTAGGGCTCAAACCTCAAGAGCAACATTCAGCAGAGCAAGATTACTATGCCTAACACATCAATTCACCGTCGGCATTAAAATGAGCGCTCTACATATGGCAAGACTTCACCTCACACAAGGGTTCATAATTTTCCGCATCAATTACTTCAATGGATCTACATACTCAACAAAATCCTACTATTGCATAGAAACGGCATCCACATAAGCATGTCAAAATATAGTAGAATGATACCACAATCGCATCTAAATGCAACATTTCAAAGTATTTACAGTCTCAGGAAAGATAATATTGCACTAGACAACATCATCTTGGATATTTCATTGCAAGCATTTCACAGTAAAAGACAGAATATCCAACTAGTTTGTAGATTAAAAAAAAAAAAGCAGGCCATTTCCAGACATTCTAAAGCAATATCCTTGGATATATCAGCCAAATAACCTTCTGGAGCAAGAAAACACTAAACTTATAATCGAATGCCCAACAAAATGAGTACAAAACGGCCTACATTTGCCTTGTACACATAAAAATGCTATGTAAAATGTCACCAACCCTCCAACTGCGCAGTCCTCGGCATTCCTAGCAAATCGTCGGCCGATCTCTGTCTCCACCGACCCAAACTCCATCGATAGCCACAGCAAAAAGACAAAACACAGTAAACCCAGAATCGAAGAAAACTCACTCAAGTGAATCGATTCAGACAACGAGAGTCTGCCTAGCATTCTCAGCAAATGTTCCTCCAAAAAACAACACAAACATCACGGATTTGCAGAAACACTTTTAGGTTTTCTCCTGAACGCAAGTGGAGAGGGGATTCTTACCCTCTCGTGTGGGAGAGATTCCGTCGAGAACGTACGCCGGCACCAGCAATGGAACTTCGAGCGGGACGAGGTCACTTCCACTCTCTTCGAACCGCGACTAAGAAGAACAGGGAGCACATGCGGGACGAGATTCGCGTCGCGAACGCACGCCCGGCACCAGCAATGGAACTTCGAGCGGACGAGGTCACTGCCCGGCTTCTCTTCGCGTCGTGTCCACTCAGTTTTCTCTCGGTTCTAACTTGAAATGGACGGGCAACGAAAGAGGAGGAGGAGTAAAGGAAGGAGGGGATAGAAATTTGAAAGAAGAGAGAGAAAGGGGATGGGAGTAAATGCTTGAGTGTTGCAGGCGAAAATGCAGAGTGCCCAGGGGAGAGAGAAAATTGGCAGCGGGAGTTATTTTTCAATTTTTTTGTGGTCCAAGTCAAACAGACACGTGTTTATTTTTTAGTGACCACATGAGCTCTTGCGTGCCACATCAGCGATGACGTGGAGTTCATGACCACGAAAACATTTTACTCCACATATCAGTCGCCGCACAGCCTATCATATGATCTAACATATTCCTCTAGCCCCAAAAATCAGATTTTTCTTATGGAGTATTTGTCAAAACGCCTTACCTACGAAAGAGAGTCTGTTCAGAAGGAGTTTAGTCCCTGATCCGCTATGTCCGTGTGCCACCGTTCCTTGGAAACTATTGAACACCTAGTTCTGCTCTGATTGGGTGCAAGAGATATGGGCAGACAAAAGAGTGGAGTCAGAACATCGCCGTTCCAAGTACAAAGGATGGACAAATGGTTATTCGAAGGCCTTACCAGGACCCGAAACCACTCTCCCGAACTCATCACAAACATCCTATGGTGCCTGTGGAAGGAACGAAACAGAGTGGTGTTTCGTGGTTTTAAATCCAAATCTGAGTTAGTTGTGGATGATGTGAGTGGGATTGTGCTATTTTTGACAAAGGGTCATAAATCCAATAGGGCGCGAAAGGGAAAAGGAAGAACTCACCTCAGCTACGAAATCCATCGGAACTAGTGCATGGCGCTTCAACGTCGACTGCTCATGGAAGGAGGGCAAAAGATCTGGATCTGTGGGCTGGGATATACAGGGATGGTAAAGGTGTCATCGTAGCCAGCTTCGCGAAGGAGGAAAACGCTGACTCTGCCTGGAGATGGAAACCCTTGACGTGCTACAGGCCCTCTGTGCGGTGCAGAAAGAGAAAGAGGGAAAACAGAAGTTAATGGATTCAGTGGGTAAGTGTCCAGCCGTACAAGATGAGCAACAGAGGATAGATATCCTCACTGACAACGTATCCATCCTCAGCCTTCTAGAGTCACTTGAGGATAGTCCATGGGCCATTCGATCACTGATTGTAGACGGTAAAGCTATCCTGGCCCAACTTGGCAAAGAGTTCATCAAAGTTGTCCATACTCCCCGGGAAGATAACGGTGTTGCGGATTAGGTCGCAAAAGCCCACTGCAAAAAAAATGCTTTCTTCGGACTGGATGTTAATCCACCCCATCCCTTTTGGGACTTATTATGTTGTGACTCCTTGAAGTTTAGCTTCTGTAATTTCTATTTTCATGAATGAAAGGGTCATACCCCTTCCGACCAAAAAAAAAAAAAAATGATCTGCGATGATGGGAGCTGGTGGTGGTTATTGGGCATTCACTCTCTCTCTCCCCTCCCCCAAATTTTTCCTTCATCTTTGGGGTTTTTTCTCGGTTAATCTAAAATTCTCTTTTTATTTGTTCTTTGAGGTATTTACTTACTTTTATTATTTTAATGGATATACTTGCCACACCAGTGTGATTAAATTTGTTAATAAAAAAGAAAAAAAAAGTCACTGAAAACCCTAAACTATGCTTATTGTGACACAATTATCCTAATTTTTTTATGGACCAAATATCTCAATATTGTATCTGCGTGACACATTTACCTTCTAGTAAGATTTCATTAATGGGCACTGTTAAAGATCTACCCAAATGAACAAGGAAGGCAAACAGTGTAAGTGAAATAAGGACGAGTTATTTTGGCTGGAAAATTATCTTACGAAACCTTGAAGGAGGAGGGTAAACATGTCACGCAGGAACAAGTCTGGGATTTTTTGGTGTCACAAGAAATTTTTTGGATAAATGTATCGTAGTAGACATACTTTTGGATTTTGATGCCACAAAAATAACTTTAGGCTGAAATGCGCCAGTTATGAAACTTAAAGTACTTAATTGAACCAACTTAAAATTAAGGGACTCAATTTCACAATTGACACAAATTACAGGGCCGGCGAGAAATAATCATCCTATGTTAATTTTTACGACGATTCACGGGACTCCCGAAGAGAGACGTCGCGCTTCGTTTTCTTCTCACCCAATCTAGAGATATAACGACATCGTCTCCGAATTAATGTGAGCTTCATAGGATAAGGTCTGTATTATTGAGCATGCTTTCTATTTATTTATCTGTTAATTACCATCGAGCGATTGTCCTTTGAATCCAAACAAGTATTCACCTTGGCAAGGGCGTGTTTCTTTTGTTTTCTGGCATTCGTTGTTTTTTTTAACTTCTTGATGCCAACCAGAATCACCATAGTGAAGACAATAAGGAATCGTACCAACTCAAGTGGCCGTCTGAATTGGCGGCTGCACTGTCGGCTATCATGGTCGAAGGCCTCGCCTTGGTTGAAGCTTTGAGGTGCAATTTTTTTTTGCCCCCCAATCTGAAGAAGCCGAAGCCCTAGATTTTGGAAGATTGTCTCAGCTTGATGAAGTACAGATAGAGACACATTGTAAGCCCCTGTGGAAGCTCTCTGATGCCCACTCACAGCCACGTGGGAAATTCACATGCCAATCAGAAGATGCAAGGATATTTTAGTCCACTTTCCAAATGTCGGGTATCCTATGTGTCGAGAGACACCAACCATACTGCGGATTGGTAGCCAAAAATTATAGAAAAAATGTATTACCTCAGGATCGAGTTTCCTTCCACCCTTATGCTCTTTGGGATTTACTTTGTACTGAAACCCACCTTTCGGGCTCTTCTGCTTTGAGTTAGTTTTTAATGAAATGTTTATTAGGACCAAAACTAAAAAATGGCCATCTGAATTTAATTTCAAATTGCTACATCCATTTTTAGTATTTAAACTTATTAATGAGCAAAATACACTTTATAGTGTGTAAGGTCATTTAATAAAATATAATTAATTATTAAAAAAAGTGAAAATAAATGTGGATCTACGTGTCAATATATATGTGTGTGTATATTGTGGTAGTTTTAGATGTTTCGGGTTTGAAAAATCGAAATATGCGAAGCGTAAGATTTTGATATAGTAAAAGGTAAATAATAAAAGTTCATTTAGATATTCACATCAAATAGCACGGATATAATGGCAGCAAAGTACACTTATAGTACAATTGCGATGGGTAGTATAGAGAAAAGTGCAACGGAAAGATGGACATGGCACCAATGCTGCGAAATCGGATCGTTTGGAAAAATTAGCTCGTGAGTGTGAAGTCCCCACATCAATGTCACCTAGACAAACCAAAAAATAAGTAATTTGGACATAAATTTATTTCGAGCAAAAGTAGCTATTTCAAAAAAAAATGTTGGAGCGTATTTATGTTCTTCATCGATAGGAAAGCACGGGGTCCGAGGGGACCACCTCAGAGGGGGTCATGGAAATAGCGCCCTCGAGCCGTTAAATGGATTTTATAGTTTGAGCCCATATTTTTCAATTGGTAGTTTGGATTTTGACCAATGAATAGCTATTATTGTATATTATCTCATTCTCTTGTTATTGAGGATGTGACGAGAGGTGCGATGTACTGATTATAATAGAATTTTTATTGAACGTACCTTAATTGAAGGGTGAACTAGGATAAATCTTGTGTTTATTTCTCTTTCTCACGCTTTACTTCGTTATGGATGTATGTCAAATCCTAATAGAAAACTTATTATTGATTATCATTTGAAATAAGTTAAATTACAATGATTTAATATCTAGGTGTGTTTGTGGATGGTGAAAAAGATTAAGAAATATTCATTTCTCTAAAGCGACAAACATGACCAAACTTGGAAAGGTACACGTAATTTTCATTCCTTAGACCGTTCCCTCCTCCGACCAAAAAAAAAAAAGGCTCCCTCAGATTTGTCCTTGGTCTTCCATTTTAAGTGAAACTTTAGACATTAATCGTCATTGTTCGACTTTAGAATTCAGTTAAGCAACCAGTGATGCAAGAAAACGATTGATTCGCCTTGTAAGAACAATTACAACCTCTGCCCCCAAACACAAGCCCCTTCATTCACAAGATCCTAAAAGCCCACCTCGTGATTACGTTTACTTTACAAACCTAGCGCTTGATGATATGATTGAATGGGGAGATGTCGGCTCTGCCCTCAATATGTTCGAAGAAATGCCGGCTCGCAACGTGGTCACTTATAATTGACTCATTTCTGGGCAAGGCCGATATGGGTTCGCAGAGGAGGCCCTTCGTTTGTACAGTACTATGGTTTCACAAGGACTTGAAGAAAGTGCGCAAAGCTTTTCGACCGCACTGAGCATTTGCACGAACGGGAGTATTTACAGAGAAGGAACGCAAGTTCATTGCAGGGTTGTTTTGCTTGGATTCAGTTCGAATCTGTACATAGGCAGCGCTCTTGCTGGTCTTTACTTGCATATGGGTTTCGTCGATGTTGCTTTGGTGATAATCCGAGAATTGCCGGAGCGAAGTTTGGGAACATGGAACTCGGTTTTACGTGGAATTTGTGATGTGGGTCGACCAGATTTGTTGTTTGGATTGTTTGGTGAGATAAAAGTTGATGGCTTTGAGCCAAATGGGCTTAGCTTATGTTATATGATTAATGGGTGTGCTAAGGAGAAGCTTGTCGAAGGAAAGCAACTGCATTGTCAGGTGATTAAGGCTGCGTGGGGCAGTCTCAAATTTTTGTTGCAAATTCTTTGGTGGACTTTTACTGCAGCAGTTGGTGTCTTAATGATTGAAAGAAGTCATTTATTTCTGTTCCAGTTGAGGATGTGATTTCTTGGAATTCCATTATTTCGGTCTACGCGAGGCATGGGTTTTTGCTCGATGCTCTTGAATTGTTCTCCAGGATGCAATTTTGGGGACAGAGATCTTCTGTCAGATCAATCGTTGGGTTCTTGAATTTATCCAGTGAAACACAAAATATTGATCTGGGTAAGCAGATTCACTGTCTTGTCATAAAATTGGGTTTTGATCAGGGGGGTGTTTACGCTCAATCTGCTCTTATTGACATGTTCGGAAAATGTGGCGAAATTGAGTTCTCAATTTCGGCATTTGAGAGTCTTACTGAGAAATGTATGGGTTGCCGCAATTCACTAATGAAGTCTCTAGTGCAATGTGGCGTGTAGAAGATGTGGTTGAGTTATTTGGTTTTATGGTTGATGAGGGGGTTGGTTTTGATGAAGTTTCTCTCTCAACAATGCTGAAAGCAATATCGATGTCTACTCACGGAAGCTTAACAAGCTCTGATTTGGTTCATGGCTGTGCAATAAAATCAGGTTATGAATCAGACACTGCTGTTTCTTGTTCTTTAATTGATGCATATTCAAGATAGGGTAGCATAGATCTTTCCCACGAGGTTTTTGAGAAAATGGCTTCACCAAATGTCACATGCTTCACGTCGATCATCAGTGCATACACCCGCAGTGGAATGAGAAGAGAAGGCCTTGAAATGTTTGATTCCATGCCTAAAATGGGTCTAAAACCTGACAGGGTGACCATCTTGGCTACGCTATCTGGGTGCAGTCCCTCGGGGCTTGTCGAAGAAGGAAGATTCCTTTTCTATAATATGACATTCCATCGTGGGAAAAACCCAAACTGGAAGCATTATTCGTGCATGATTGATCTCTTAGGGCGTGCAAGGTTGCTTTCTGAAGCTGAAGAACTCCTGAAACAGGCACCAGTAAAAGCTGATTGTGCAATGTGGAGCTCATTGTGGAGAAGTTGTAGGGTCCACAGGAATGAAATGGTGGGGAGAAGGGCAGCAGAGAAGTTGATAGAGTTTGAATTGGGGGATCCTACTGTTACGCTCCAAGTATCAAACTTCTATGGTGAAATTGGGGAATATCAGACCTCAATGCAAATAAGACAAACTGCCATGGTGAAGAAGATGACAAGGCAGATGGGTCATAGTTTAATAGAGGCCAAGACTTGGAGCCGGCATTAGCATCTTGTACTGGTTGCACCGGTTGTGGGAGTCTACATCTACTTGATTAAATTGCTAAGGCAAGTATGCTTTTGCTTGAAGCCTTGAGTATGCATGGGACAGTAGTTATATTGGTCATTGGCCTTTCGGTCCCGACTGAATTGATTGACGTCTCTCATACTTTCCAGGTATTCGTTGTTATAGGTCATTTTATCTGTTCTTGCTTTATTTTCTTTTTACTTTGTGGTGGGGCAGCATGAAGAGTGCCCATTTGATTTCAGTGACCTCTACATGTTTGTGAAGAAATTCATGCACTGTTGAAGCACGGAGAGACTTGAATATGATTTCTCTCTCTATCATATTTGATAAATAAATATATTTGGTGCAAAGTGGATACAATATTTTATTGCTCTTTATTTTGGGGTGAAGGAGTAGACCCACAGACTTGAATTTCGTTAAGATTTTTGACTTATGTTTCTGTCCACTGGATGAAGAGTAAAGCAAGGAAGAGAGGATTTTCCTTGTACTTTAAGTGTGAAAATTCTACACCTTCATCTACTTCCAAGCCAAGCCAAGCCAATGCCCAACCAAAACTAATTGGCTATTATTAATTTAAAGTGCTTGGCTTCACTGCATTTTATGCAAAACCAGTCATCTTGGGAGCAGTTAAGACCGAAAAGAACTATGGGTAAATTATTCATTTTGTTTCTTAATTTGTTGATAACAGTTCATGGAGCAGCAAACAAGATTGAGTATCAGAAGTATAGCATTCTTGAAGAGTTTGAGAGTTTGCACGTAGAAGAGGAAAATGAAGTGGCAGATGCAAATGTTCCATCATGGTCATGCCAACGTGATGCTAAGGTGCTTGTGAATGTGGATAGCTTCGGGGCAGCTGGAGATGGAATATCTGATGATACTCAGGTGCATATGCATATTGCTTTCTGGTATAGGCTCTAAGTTTCAGGAGGTTTTCTATAAAAATCTGTTACATATTTTTCTAATGCTTCTTTGAGGGAACTCAATAAATCGTCAAGCAGTAGGAATAACTGAAGTTAGAACGGTCAAGCAAGACATATATCCAATGATGTACCATACAGCATGTCTAGCAGACTTGTTACTAACTTACTTTGTATTTGTCATCCAAAGTTATAGTTTTTCTTAATTTAGTTGCTTAATGGTATAGGCCTTCAAAAAGGCATGGAATACAGCCTGTTCGACACCAAAAGCTGTTTTCTTGGTGCCCCCAGGACGCGTTATCTAGTCAATGCCACACAATTCAAAGGACCGTGTTCAGATAAGCTAGTCATCCAGGTATCTGTTCCCTCCACAATACAAGGATTACCTATGAATTCTTGTATGTCTTCCAAGTACTATCCAGATGTCCCATTATCCTTGCAATCTTCTATATCATTCTTGTTGTTCTTGATATGATAAACTACGCCTGGATCTTTGACTAAGAATCAACCTACTGGAGTTGCAGATAGATGGGACCATAGTTGCACCTGGTGAGCCCAGTGATTGGGATCCAAGGTCTGGTCGATTTTGGCTTGAGTTTTATAAGCTAAATGGAGTTCTTTTCCAAGGCGATGGCATCATTGATGGATCAGGCAGCAAATGGTGGGCTGCCTCTTGCAAAAAGAACAAAACAAATGTATTAATTTCTTCACTATCTTCATATGATGTTTGTCGCAGTTTTTCATGATAGTAACTTCATTCTTTAATTTGTGTTAACAGCCTTGCCGAGGGGCACCGACAGTAAGGATCTTTCTCCATTATCATAGGCTTGTAGCGCCTATCTAGAAAACAAATTTATGACCCGTGACTTGTTATTCAACTCATACATGCAGTTACTATATCATGAGAGTTTTTGCAGGCACTGACAATTGATTCTAGCTCATCCATAAAGGTAAAGGGACTCACAATTCAGAACAGCCAACAGATGCATTTTGTGATTTCCCGCTCTGATTCAGTTCGGGTGTCTGAAGTGCTGGTCTCCGCTCCAGGAGATAGTCCAAACACTGATGGAATCCATATCACTGAATCCACCAATGTTGTCCTCCAAGACTGCAAAATAGGAACAGGTTTCTAAAAATCCATTTTCTGCTCAGTTCTCAATGCATAAATGATAAAAAGATTAATGGTTATGTTATTTTGATTAACGAGGCATAATGGTTTTTCAAAGAAATTCCGTAATGGTCAATACATGACAGCATTAATACTGATTTTCAGAAAATAAAATATGGTGCTTCTTGTATGACTTTCAGGAGATGATTGCGTCTCCATTGTCAATGCTAGCTCCAACATTAAAATGAAGAGGTTATTCTGTGGACCAGGACATGGAATAAGGTATAGTATTAACTTTCTTTCTTAGAAAAATACAGTTGGTGTCCTTAACCAACTCACAAAATTGGAAAACAAGAAAATGCTGCTATTCTGAATTTGAGTTACTTATAGCTTGAATCTTGATTTTTTTCCTTATGCTTTAATCATCCGCGATTCTCTTAATTAGTATTGGAAGCCTCGGGAAGAACAACTCAACCGGCATTGTCTCTAAAGTGGTCCTAGACACAGCATTCCTTAGGGAGACCACCAATGGACTCAGAATAAAAACTTGGCAGGTAATAACTCTGAGCTTGTGTTTCTGAGCTAGCTCCTTCAAACAAACAAAAGGATTGATTGTGGGCCTCACCATGCATCACAACAGAGACACGTGGTCAAATTAATTTCGACAGCGACTCTCATATATTTGCCGGCTTTCTTTACAGGGTGGATCTGGTTATGTCTGTGCTGTACGGTTCGATAATGTGAGGATGGAAGATGTTGAAAATCCAATCATTATCGACCAATTCTATTGTGATTCACCAACTGTGTGTCAAAATCAGGTAAAGCTCCCAAGTGGTCATCTCCGGCTTTTCTTTTGTGGTCACGCTACAGAAATCCTCTTACCTTGCCAGAACTGACTTTTTGCACTTGTCCATATCCCGAACCATTGAAGACGTCAGCTGTGAAAATAAGCCAGATAATGTACCGGAACGTCAGTGGGACCACAAAGAGCGAGAAGGCCATGAAATTCGCTTGCAGCGACACTGTTCCATGCAGCAACATCGTCCTCAGCAACATCAACCTAGAAAGAAAGGATGGGACTGTAGAGACATACTGCCACTCAGCTGAAGGGTTCGGCTATGGTATCGTGCATCCCTCAGCGGACTGCCTCAGTTCACAAGACAGGGACTTAATTTCTGTTGGCTGGGCTCGGGAAGCTGCAACTGACCAACCTATAGGAGAGGATATTGTTCACACCGAGCTCTGACCCTTCTTCAAGCAAGTTTTCTTGAAAATAAAAAGCTGTCTCATATAGATATAGCAATACGAAAAATTGGTAGTAGAGAGGGTAGTATTAACTATTGAGGGTTGTTAGAGAAGGTTTGAGGTGCCCAAGTAAATTTTCAAGGGAAATGGAGGGAATGTATTATAGTCAATGCTTAAACTGCAGTACTATTTATTCAAGAAGGTACCCAATTTGTGGGAGGGTAATACGTATACAATAAAATTGAAAAATATGCTTCTGAATGAGATATTACAGAAATTTACTGCTGCTAAGGCCTTGCTTTCAATCTTTTACCTTTGTTTTCCCCTACAATTGCTGTCCAATTCTAGCAGATATACGAATACTTGTGATGCCCTTTTTTTTTTACTTTTAAGGGAAATTCCATTCTGCATTTGATGAGCTTAAGTTTGCAAGAAGAAATTATTTGTAAGGTACTAATGTCAAGTCTTTGGCATTGGTAGTAAGTATGCGCGGTCGGCAAAATCGTGGCCATCGAGGAGGGATCAATTCATACTCCGCGCACAACAAAGCCAAAAATACATAACATTATGAGACACCCATGCCATGAACGTACCTCTTTATAAGATCACTGGAGAATGCGGAAACAGTGACTAGCAAATATATGTCAACTAGACCCATTAAATAGGTGGGTTGGGTCATAAATGATTTGACCCAAAAAGAGCTATTTATTGTAATGCAAATGTAATGACTCATATCTGAACAACACTTAATCCATACCCAATCCGTCTTATATTCCTAAAATACTTTCATATTTAATCTAATATAGAAAAACTCATCCTTAAACTGAGGTGAGAGTACAAAATGAGCGAGCACGAGAATAAGGGAGGGTGAGAAAAAAATAATAGAGAGAGTTATAAGGGCCTATTTGGTTCAGCTTTTAGGAAATTTCCTCGGGAAAATGCCCATATCTTTGGGCTAAAGAGGATTTTTGAAATGCAATTAGTGTTTGGTAAAGTATATTTTAAAAATATATTGGAAAGCAACTTTAATGTAAATGCCGTTTGGTAAAAAAAATACCTTTTGTAAATAATTCGATTTTTTAATTACTTTCTTTAACTTTTTTTTTATATCTTTTTTTGTTCTTCCTTCCTTAATTTCTTCTCAACTAGTCCCCGACCACGGTGGTGGCCAGCAATTGGCCACAGCCTAGACTTTGCCACGCCCTAAACTTGGTAGATTTGGTGAAGCGAGCCTCCTACTCAAGAACCGCGAGGTGATCCTTGCTCGCTCAAGGCCGAGGCTTGCGTCGCTGAGCCTCGAGCTTGCTGATCGGCATGTCATGGCGACCGTTGGGCGGCCGCCATCACCAAGGTCGCAATTGGCGAAGGAAGGAGCAGCAGGTGAAGGAAGGAGGAAGCAGTAGAGGAAGGAGGAAGTAGGAGACAATAAAAAAAAATAAAAAGAAAAATAAAGGAGAAAATAAAAAGATTAAAAAAATTATAGTCGTATTCTAGAAATAGAACTTTTCAAAGTATATCTCCAGAGCTACTTTGGTCTAAAGACCTTTAGGGCATTTGAAAATATAATTGTATTTCCCCAAAGTTAAACAAAAAACGAACCTGACACTATTTGTATTTGGCCAAAGAACTTTAGAGCCTCAATGCCACTTTCAAAAGCTAAACCAAACAGATCGTAAAAGTGAATTGGATTTAAGTAAGTTGTAAATCAATTTATGAACCATTTACGACTTATTTATCAGTTGTAATGTTTATAGATAAGTTAAATTAGTAACAATGCATGGTAAAACGCCTGCACGAGATATTGTTTCAATCTGTTGATTCAAGCAAATACATTACCATGAGTATAAAATAGGGTCTTTTTGTCTTTCCATTTGGATCCTCTACCAGTTCATCTCAATCAGCATACACTTTACGATATTGTATCCAAGATGCCAAAAGATCTACTCAAAGATTCTAAATCTACAAGTGTCAAACCTTATGTATGGCACTCATTTTAGTGCCAAAAGCTTTCAAAATGATCATTTAAAAGTGCCAATTTTTTTAAGAACGCTCACTTCAGTACCAACTCTGGCCCTCACTCTAATTCGGGTGAGGGTGTCGCGACCCTAAGATTTTTTTCGATCGGGTTAACGGATTATTAGGTTTATTAGATGAATTAACTAATACGGACCCTCCCAAGTCCTACGAATTTCAACTTTGTTTTTGTTCAAATGTTTTAAAATTTAGAGTCGCCACTAATCATTTTTGGTAGGTTGATTAGATCCTAAGTAACTTATCGGGAGGACTAAATACTTCTACGAACCAGAAATTATGAGTTCGGGGACTTGATTACACTAGTTAATTAAAACTAATACCCTTTCGATACCTAATTTCATGGATATTCTAATTTGGCAGCTCAAGCTTGGTTTATTCCTAAGACTCTAGTGAGGTGTTTCTTTTTGTATTGACACTTTTTAGATAGGATGCATGGGGTGGATTTTTTTTTTTTTCAAAGTGTTTAAAAATTCCCTAAAGCCGAAAGAGGGAGTGTGTTAACGACTTCTTGGCAGTGTTACAGTCTACTCACTTTGGGGTCTGGTGATTCAAAAATTAAAAGGCAGGAAAGTCCATGATAGTAAATAAAGACCTCCAATGGATGGCCCAGCCTTGGCTTGGCTCTCCCCTTTGGGGTTTAATGGTTGCAAGAATTAAATTGCGGAGTTTAAAAACGGTAAGTAAAAACCTCCAATGGGCGGCCTAGCATTGGCTTGGCTCTTTCCTTTGGGGTTTTGATGGTGTAGAAATTTAAATTGCAGTAAATAAAAAACCTTCAATGGGCGGTCTAGAATTGGCTTGGCTTCCATTTGGGGTTTAATGAGCATGAATTTAAATTGCAGTAAGTAAAAAACCTCCAACGGCGGCTAGCATTGGCTGGGCTCTTCACCTTTAGGGTTTTGATGGTGCAGGAATTTAAATTGCAGGAAATAAACGACCTCCAGTGAATGCGCTTTGCCTCTCCATTTTGGGGTTTAGTTTCTTTAAAATAAAACCAACAAATGTGTTTTCAACAATTGAAACTAAAAATCCGTTGACGGTGTTGACAACCTGATTTTTAATCATCTTTTCTTTTAAAATTAATAAAAAAAATCCATAAAAATTCATAAAATTAAAAAAATCAACTTTAGGGGACCTTGGCCAAGCCTAGAGAACCCAATTTTGACCAAAAAAATAATTTTTCAATTTTAGTATTTTCGATATTTTTATTTTTGAAAATTCCATAAAAAAAAAAAATGAGAAAATTGCAAAATCAACATTGGAAGCTTGGCCAAGCTTAGGCAACATTTTGAGTAAAAAATAATTTTCATATTTGTGTTTATTTTTTTTAAAATATTTTTTAGAAGTTAGGAAAATATTAATAATAATAGCATTGAGGCCAAAAAATCATAAAAATAGTCAATATTTTTCTTTTAAATCCCTTTTCATGTTGGCCTTTGCAAATTTAAAAAAAAAAACCAATTCGGGGGTGTATTCCTTCACGAGCATAATCCGAATCGGCCTAAAAAAATCAATTGGAGTAATTTATTTCATTTTTCACTTTAGGAGTTGGGACCATTGTTGCTAATGTTCCAATTTCATCTTGGCCCAATTATACTCAGAATGACTCAATTTGGCGAAAGGCTTTAATTAAATTCTGCAGCAAGAAATGAGTTTAAATGATATGTGGTGG
>JAGVVM010001065.1:0-18319 GCA_019149425.1 Psidium friedrichsthalianum | reverse complement strand
AACGAAAACGAAGGGGGGGGGGGGGGGGGGGGGGTTGTGTTGTGTTTTGTTGCACTTACCACTACGGTTTCACATGGCTAAGATTCAAGCTAGTGACAACAACGGTGTAGGAGAAGGGAAAACGTGGGGGTTCGAGCAAGAGAAGGGTCAACGGAAAAGGACTCCAACTTGATAATGGTGTCAAGGGATAAATGAACTCTAAAAATGAAAGAACAAAAAATTTGAAAGGAGAATAAATTTGGAGCATTCAATTTTATTATTGCTAAATGTTAATTTTTCGAAGAGATAACTTGAAAAGATGCAGTTACGGCCCAATTTGAAAAGGTAACAATCTAGAAATTTTATGCATCCATAAAAGTTTTCTAATGCAATTCTAGTGTTATAGAATGAAAGACAGAGGGAAATGAGATTGTTTATAATAAAGTTTCACATATGTCATTGTAAGCTTGTTTTGTGGAAAAAAATCAAGGTTGACCTTCAGCTTGTAGAATACAAATCAGCTTACCTTTTTGTTCCAATAAAGACCAACAAGGACTTTGTCCTAAGTTGACTAGCCAGCGATGACCAGGTCACATGCGATTACGTGTCACCAATTCCCCCAAGTCAACGACTTTTTTTTCGTGAATGTAGGTGTCACCTACGTCCTCTCAACCCTTGATTCGCTCACGCTAATACCAAGGTCAAACTCAAGAATAAAGTGTACACGTATTCTCGTATAACATTGAAACTATTCATTCTTAATACGTAGCATGTCATTTCCAAATCGATGCTTGATTTAGTGAATGAAAAATCTTGATCGGCTAGGTTAATGAGAAGGGTTTGCCTCGTAAGGCGGTACATTTCCAAAGGTCATCAGATGCGAAAATTCATATCTGCATGTGATCTAGCTGTGCTTAGCCGATCGAAATTCACTGGCTACATCAAGTTCGATTTCGCTAAAATAAGATGGTGAAGCAAAAGTCAAAGGGTGCTCATTTGGCCAGGGCTCTTCTAATACAGAGTTGACTCGTGCATGGTCAGATGTCCAAGTGCAGCTTATGCGTGCTGGATTCCTAACATCATCGTTGTCTAGATAAGATTAATAACCTAATTTTTTGCGGGAAATAATAACATATGTTTCTTTGGACAAAAGAGACTATTAAAATGTGAAATCTAGCTCTTCTAACCTCGCAAGTATCACATACTCATTCGGCCGCTCCAGATATAATATTGAGTCGCTCGTTCTCGAATAAATAATTGATTGGCCAGGTCACTTGCATGCATTATTTTGTTTAGTAATGATATTGATGATTAAGGAGTCATGCGTGGAGCTTAGAATAATGGAATCATTAACGCATTCCGCTTATGGATACGTACTCCACAGGTATATAACCTATTGTTTTCTCAAATACCAAACAAAGCGTGCCAATATTACATAGAACTTCCAACCATGCACCCATCATTTGCTTTCTCCAAGTTTTGAGTAGCTATGCTCCTCAGGTTTGGCAAAGCTGTAAAAGAAACATCTAATAAAATATTTTGATGATTTCCAACCTATCCTTGATATTTGTTTTACCTTATTATGTGCAGATGTTTGTCTATATGACTAAAGGATCGCGTGATATCCATCGGGTGAAGATTGTGTGACTTCTTAAGTGCTTTATGAAAACATCATGTGAGGACCAAAAGAGCTAGAAACTGAGAATGTTTACTATGGGGTACTGGAAGATCAGGTCCTCGGCATTGTTTGACCTTCAAACATTGGTGATGTTTATTGAAGATAGAAGAAGATAGTCGTTGCTTGATGGGAATGCACAACGAGAAGATTATGAAGTGTCTCGAGAATAGTTCGCTAGTCATGTTTGACCCTATCTAAAACTATCAGTGTTAGGAGAGTGCAAAAAAATTGGGATCCAACCAAACCGAATTGAACTGTACTTAACTGGCTGATTTTGGATGGTAATCAGCCGGTATTGGTCCGGTTCTCGATTTCAATTTTTTTAATTTTCTGGAACCGGCGGGTACTGATTCGATTTATGATTTCAAATGGGAACCATCCAATCATCCAATTGGACCGAACCCATTGATATTATATTTATTAATTGAAGCTAAAACCCTCACATTTTCAATCATGTGACCTAAATAAACAAGAGCTTTGGGTTCTAAAAATGAAGAGGTTGAACATGTAGTGGTCTTTTTCTCAAAAGGATGCTAAAGCAACTTATAAAGGTGATATTGAGTTGATAGTGTAGGTGATAGATGCTCAGCATCTTTGTCCTAAAGACAAAGTAGTCAAGCTTAACTCCCAGAATTAGAGAGCTTCATCCAGTAAGCATCTAAATCCCCAGAAGCCAGCAATTTCCCAATGTTGAAACCTCAAAAGACCTTGAGACTAGCAAGTTCGATATCTGCATATATAGACATGGTTGGTGCTGGTGCATATGATTTTCGTTGGTGTCTTTTTTAATTGATGTTAGTATTCGGTAGAACCAGTTTTTTGGATCCAATTTGAAATCGGACCAGACCGGACCAGTGGTTCGATTCTTGGTTAGATCCATAAAACGAGCGAGTGGTTTATAGTTTACATTTTGTAGAATCCGTCCATAACGGGTGGTTCTCGATTCTAGGGTAGGAACTATCCATCGTAGAACCGATCACTTATAATCAGTGTGGAACAGCAGTTATGGACCTATTTTTGGAAATGCTGTACTGGTTCAAAAAAAGCATCTATATGGGCAGCTCTAGTTTTGAAATAGCATGTCAAATCACTCTTCAACAGCTCTTTGGCTCTCTTGGACATCTTCCAACGGTAATGTTGCTAATGTCTATATAAGAGGGGATCACGAAGACTAGAAGAGAGAGACAAGCATGTAAAAACTCCAAACCATTAGTCAACCTATTCTTTCTTGTTGAAAGCTTACACTACTCAAAGATCTTGAGATTATTTTCTGCTTTGTAATCTTGTGACAGTCAAGTGTACATCTTTTAGTATTGTGGCTGAATCCAGATAGTGTGACCTATCATTTGAAGGATATACACATATTGTTTGTAACTTGTGATACAGTTTATTCATACATTTTAGCGCAAGCTGTGGCTGTTAATTGCGTAAAGTGGGCGTAGGCTTTGTATATTAGCCAAACCACTGTATATCTTGTGTACTTACATTTTACTTTATCTTTACTCAATGTTGCACGTTCGGATATTACTTAGTGAACCATAAGCTTTGACTGGTCTCTATATATCACCTACTATTTTTCGCATAAACTGAAAAGTTTCAAATAACCTATTCACCCCCTCTAAGTCATATCATTAGCCCCAACAAAAGCATTATATGTACAAACCATGCAACATTTATATCATTGGTGTGTGTATATACGTGTGTATTAATTTTGGAACTTTAAATATTGATCATACGAAAAAAAAAATTCTTGCAGCTTCTTTTTCCTGAATCCATCAGGGATGAAGTGAACAAAACACATTTCCCTAGCATAACATACGTTTACTAACTTCACAAAAATTTTCGAGGTCTTATGTGTTTCTCTTCTATATATAACTTGAATTACACCTATTGATCCTAATAACCTTCATATCATAGCACTTGAAGGGCAATGGTATCATTTAAAGTTAAAGAGGTTACCTCCATATCTTAAATCATCAAATTGTCCCTATCTTCAATATATCTCTCTAGTTATTGTACAGATGTCAATTTAGTCACAAATTTTACGTGAAATTCAAATGTAGTCCTTCTGGTCATTTTCATCGGAAATCATTGATATTGTGGCCTAGTCATCACCAGCCATCTTACGCGGCATATCATATTGGCAATTTTTGGTGATACTTGATTGGAAGGACTACATTGAAATTCTACAAAAATTTGAAGGTGTAACAAACTGGATATGTTGACAAGCGCGGACTTGGCTCTTCCCTTTGGCAATCTCTGTAGGCGAATGTATTAAGCTTTTGTTGCATGCTCCCAACAAATGGTATCAGAGCAACGTTAGAGACACCGCAATGGTGTCGATCGAAATTGCTTAAGTATACTTTGTTTTTTGTTTTTTCACGTGGTTGTGGAGCTTGGTCGTGAGCTAATGAAGGGGAAAAAGAAGGAAAATTTGAGAACTCCTACTTGGTTAAACTGAGTCAAGTGACGAGGTGTCTATATGTCGAGTGGGTGTTGGGCAATGTATTGATAGATGTTTTATGCCACTTGATCTTTTTTACAATTAAAAACTCAATTGGTATTCTACAATACATTTTTATTCTACAATACATTTATTTTAGACAATCTCACAAAAAATCTCAAATCAGTATCTCCATGACACATGCACGTCAAAGCAATTTTAGTACACCAGAAATATCAAAATTTACGTACAATACTCACTTAATGTCAAAATTTTTGAAACAATCACTTAAGCATCAATTTATTTCTAAAAAAATGATTAATTAAGTGCCACCTCCGATTAGCTTGATTTGAAATCCGGCGTGGCATTTTTTTTTTTGTTAATATCTAAAGCCCACATGGCTCTTGGAGAGTCTAGTCTGCAATAAGAAAAGATAAACGTTAAAAAAAAATCAAAAAATAGAAAATGAAAATTGGTTAGATTAGAAAATAAAAATTTAAAATAAGCTTAAAAAAAAAAAAAGAGGGGTTGCATAGGTGGTGAGGGTTTACACAGGCAGTAGCGAGGCTATGCTAAGCCCTTGCTGCCTTTGTAGCCCTCCTTGTTGTTTTTTCCTTTAATTTTTTTGCTCATTTTCAAATTTAATTTAATGTTTTAGCTTATTTTTAATTTTCAAAATCCACTTGAAAGTCCACATAGACTGAATATTTTAAAGAAATTTCCACTTCATATTAAAAATTTAATTTTAAATGTCACTTAATTAGTTTGGCCAAAATTTCTTCGATTTGGCATTAAATGATCATTCTTTTTCGATTTTGGCACTTAAGTGATCGTTTTGATACTTTTAGCACTAAGTGAGCGTCATACACAACTTTTGACACTCCTAGTATACTTCTTGAAATTTTCATTTCACAAAAAATTCAAACTAGTACCCTTGATCTAAATTTATCGTCTCTTAAAATGCATAAGTTTCTCACGTCAGATCTATCATTCTCCAAGCCAGATCCATCTCGTAGTCATCTGCCATGTATGTATTTGAAAGGGATATTTGAAAAAATGCTAACAGACAGTAACTTTTGATCATGGGTACTAGTTAGGTTTTCATGCGAGACAAAATTTAGTTTGGAGTAAACATTTTAGGAGATATCAGTTTGAAATTTTTTATAGTACGAGATAAATATGTCATTTGAGATTCTTTTAGAGGAAAAATTAATTTTGCATAAAATGTGTGTCAGATTATCAATGGGGGATTTTAGTGATATAATTTTTCCCTTGCGAACTCATTTAAGCCCTTGGTACTAAGAGGAACTTACATGGAAGGACCTTATTATCTTTTTAGCTGGATAAGAGTACCCCATATGTAGAAAACGACACGCCCCAAAGGCTAGAAAAAGACCGACCAAAAAAAAAAAGGTTAGAAAAAGTGAAAAAAAGAAAGTAAGACAGCTAATTCACCCATAAGTATTAGAAGACTTGCCCCACTTGTTTCTTTTTCATTTTGTTCTTTTCACAATGACAAGATGCAAAGATGTGACAGTCTAAAGTAGCCAGATTAATAGAATCTTGAAACAATTAAACAAAGGGTCAAATCCACTCAATACGTGCTAGTTGTTAGTAGATGATAGCCAGTTAACAATATATTATTCCTACAATTATAAACTAAAGTTTGGTGGAGATCCATTTCATCTTCACCTTTACCCGATGTACTACTTGCGGCTTCCCATGCATTAGTTAAATCAATTACTTAATCAATCAACGGAAGCACAACAGTGACCCCCGATTGGTCCCAGTGTCCAATTTTCTCTAATTTGTGCACTGTGGCAGGAGTCAATTTTCGCTTAGTCTTTGAGGTGAACCCCCCTTTTTTGGTTCTTTTTCCCAAGTACTCCGTGACAGCTATCAGACAGGGCGAGATCTCCCACGCAGGAACTTTTTGAATGGGACAAGGTGAGGGAGGGGGGACATTGGAAGTCGCCCTGTGCATCCCGGTTTTAAAATGTGTTGCATTTCGACTCGAAGGGTTTGCAATAGTTTAGGGGGGAAAAAGGGAATTTGGAAAAGAGATGAAGGAGATCGTAGTGGGATGAAAAGGGAGTGGGATCGATTGAGACTTCATGAATGAGACAAGCTGGAGAAGAAGACGTTCGAGTTGAAGGGTTTTGCATTAGTATAACATATTGTTGAGGGAGGTGAATTCGGTAACAAAAAAAAAAAAAAGGAAACACAAAAGAGATGAAGGGGTTCGTAGTGAAATGAAAGGGGAATGGGATCAATTGAGAAAATATGGAACGAAAATTTTATAATTTGCATTAGATTCGATAGAGACGGTTACAAAGTCTAGCCCTGATCTTTCTCACTTAATATCAAAGCCAGGTAAAATAAGGAGTTTATATAACGAGGATGGCCTCCCGTTCGTCAAATTTCATCTGTCATTCACGATCTGACTTTCACGTGAAAATTGTTGTTAAAAGTAGCCGAAATCGGTTTACATGCTCTGTATACACACATGACCTCCCTCCACCTATTAACTTGAACTTTGAGTTGGACATTCTAATAATAACTCTTCTCAAGTTATATGTGGCACCGACAAAAACTTGAAAAGTCATATGATGAAATATACTTTATATGTACTTGTCATTTAAAGCTTATTCCACATAAGTTTGTGGATAATGCCCTTTTGATTTAGTGGAATTAGGTAAAACCTAAGGCAGGTTGTCCGGAGGATCAACCGAATGTTAGCCCCCTTAATTGACTTGCTGAAGTAAGCATACAATACAAACGAAAGCCTCATCAAAAGGAAGGGAGAAGAAAGAGGAAGGGGTTGCCATTCAACCATCAGCCTATTGCTCCTATCTTTTAGATTGGAGCAGATATTCAATATTTCAAATCTACGGTAGAAATGACATCCTGAGTATTCACTGTCTTTAGGCCTTTGTAACGTGAAATTGGGAAGTAAAATAAACAAGAGAAAAGAGCCACATGTTCAAATCACTCCACACAAACTCCTTATAGCCCGAGCTCAATCCATAACCTAAATTTTAAAAGCCGTTCGTCTTTTAATGACTTAACTTTTAGATCTAACAATGTCGTCCTCACGTAATTTCACATATTATCAAAGTCATAAATCTCATGTTCAATTAATTCCTTGCACACATCGCTTTTGTCATTTTAACTTTACCTTCTTCAAAAATTGGTTTGTATAATTTCTTCAACTCTCGTGCACCGGTTGCCTTACCGGCCTTCACTTGAGCATGTGTTAAAAAAAAAAAGGTATTCCACATCATTCTTTAACAACTCTAGAGCAGATGGCCGCACGCTCAACTCGCGGGTATAAGTGCCGTATCAGAACAGAATCTATTTCAACCACAAAGATCTCCAAAAGTTTTTCAATTTGGAATGACTTTACATATGGCAGTAGATGGAATCGTACGCTATGTTGTACTCACAGCGGAATATCTCGGCTTAACCAAGACATGGTGACCTTTTCTTTTCTTTTTTTGTAATTGTCCCAAATCAAATTGGACACGTGGGGACTTTGATAGATTTCCCGTGATATCTTGTCGGACCCCATTCCTCTCTGACATGTGTATCCACTCTTCACCTCTCTCTCTCTCTCTCTCTCTCTCTCTCTCTCTAGCATCATCAATTCCATCATCATTCACTTATAAGGGCAAAGGGAAGTGAAGTGGATCAGATCGGATTTATGCACTCAAACATCCATAAAGCCCAACATTGAATAACAAAACTATAAAAAGCCTAGTGATCCACTATGATTAATGTAAACAAGGGATGACATGGATTGTTAGCGCAGTCAAAACTTAAATCATACTTTTATCTATTAGTTTAACCTTTTTAAATAGTAGATAATGGTTTCACAAAATATTGTATGATATAAGAGCAGGAGATTCCGACCTCTTATTAATCTCTCCATAATATGGATAAGTGCATTAGAAGTCCTAAAACTTGTTACGAGAGTGCAATTGAGTCTTAAAATTTTTAAAAAAATGCAAATAAGTTGTCAAATTGATTCAATCAAGTGCTTTTGTTAATTCCATCCAATTAAGCTAATGAAAAATGCTGACATGTGAGACATGTGGCGATGATGTGGCATACACCACGTGCCTTGTTAGAAATATATTCAAAGCTTTGAAAAATGTAAACTAAAGAAGGATTCTTTTGGATCAAAAACTAAATTTGATTGAAAAAATAAAAAAAAGCTAAAAAATGAAGAAAAAACCCACTCTCAAATCAACAGTTGAGCCCAAGTCCTCGCCGGTGGCCGCCGTCAAAGCCATTGGGAACGGCCGGCTGAGGTCCCTCAGGCATTCTTGAAGCTCGGCAACCCTCGCTGTCCTTGGGCTGGCCTTGCTCGTCCCCGGTGAGGGCAATTTGAGGCAAGGGTTTTGTCCTCCCTCATATTTGGGCCAGAAGGCCCTCACTAGTCCCCGATAAGGCCTCGTTTAGGGCCAGCGAGGATTGTTGGGCTTCGAGAAGGCCCAGTAGACCTCCATCGGACCTTCTTGGTGGCTGTGGCAGTGGCCACCGACAAGAGCTTGGCCCTAGCTGTTGATTTGAGCTTGGGGTTTATATATATATATATATATATATATATATATATAATTTCTAGCTTTTTATTTTTTAATCTCATTTAGTTTTCTAACAAACAAAACCTAATTTAATTTGTATTTTTTTAAAATTTTTGAATATTTGTTTTTGATGCAGCGCTTGGTGGGCCCCAGAAAATGGTAAAATAAATATGTTAGTGTTTTTCGTTAGCCCTATTGGATGGAGTTAATTGCTAGACTTTCTTGTGTGGCTAAAACGGAAGGACTTGATTAAATCAATTTGACAAGTTTTAATACTTGATTGTATTTTTTGAAAGTTTTAGGACTTAGTTGTACTTTCGTGACAAATTTTAAGATTCCCAGCACATTTATCCTTCTATTCCCATGACTTAGTCCAGGTCAAAATTCAGTGCACGCGTGAGGAGAAGTGTTAAAATATTAAAATGTTAAATCACACCAGCTAAGTAAGGTTCGAGCATTCCGCACTCCATGCCTAGGTTCGAAACTCGCAGCCGCAATCCCTTTTCATAGCAAGCATTATCGTCCCATTATCGGCGAGAATCTTGACTGAAATGCGTGTCGCCTATCTTATTTTGGTGCTATATAGCACGTTAGCGGGCGCCTCATGTTTTACAACAAAGTGAGTTCCTTCGCAACAACAGCAACAAAACTATGTGCTTTTTGATATCCGAATCTTGTAAACCGACGAGGGAGTTACAAGAAAGTCCGACGCTTAATGCACTTATGCCAATTTAGTCATAAACTTTTTAATTTGGCCAATTTAATCGTAAGCCTTTTGACAATTTATATATAAGTTCATTCTACCAATTTTGGCCGAAAATCACTGACATGAATGTTAGTCGTCCTATATGACACGGTTGATGCTAATATAAAACTCTTTTGCAAATTTTAAAAATACTTTATGAAAAATTATATTCCTTTGTTTTCTTTTTTTATTTTCTTTCTCTGTTTTTCTTTTTCCTCCTTTGATTTCTAGGCCTCCTCGATGGCTGGCCATCAATTACAGGCGAGGGCTGGTGAGGGTGGCTCGCGTTAGGATTTGCAAGGGCTGACCTTACAAGCCGAGCAAAGGTCACCCTCCCAGGGGCAAGGTCACCTGCCCTTGGCTAGCCTTGCTGGAGGCTAGCATGGTGGCCTGAGGCTAGAAAGGGTGAACTCTTTCAAGCCTCGCTAGCCCTTGCTTTTGGTCGATCGTCGGCCATTGTGGAGGTTGGGGACTAATAGAGGAACAAGGGGAAAAAAGAGCGTAAAATAAAAAATATAAAAAATCCAAAATATTACAAAAATTGTTTTCGTTAACGCTTACCATGCCATGTAAGACAATCACATCCAGTTAGTGATTTTCGACAAAAATTGGCCGGATAGACTACATTGCAAATAGTCAATAAGTTTAGGACTAAATTGGATAAATTGAAAGGTTAATTAATCTGAATTGGCAAAAGTGCAATATGTTTAGTACATTTTGGTAATTATCCCATAATTCTTGTGGATGCATGCAAATCGCCCTATTCGCGTACAGTGGCGAAGGCTCCATCTCAGAACAGCAAGCTTGACCTCTGATGTTCACATGAGTGTCCAGTGATAATTTGAACACGGGATTTATTCGATCCAAACCAAATGCTTAACCACTCAACCAAACTCTTGGGGGTTAAGACACTAAGTCTTGTCTAGCTGGGTCGTGGAATCGATTGCATCAATCCTATTAAGTCATCGTACTTGATCATTATTGAATAATCTATACTTTCAAATACTGGAAGCCAGAGAAAAAGGTGGTCACTCATTGAACTCCATTGAAAAACCCTAACAAAAGTTTAAGGGGGCACCGTCGTCCTTTACATTACCAAACGAAACCCTTTAAAAAAATGAGGTTTATATTATGAAAAACCTTAAATTAGTACCCATATGATAAATTTATCACAAATTAATTTGTTGACTATGAAAAATCCTAAACTGTTACACTTGTGACAAATTGACACAAATTAATTTTTTGATCACAAAAAATCCTAACTGGTACACCTATGATAAATTTATCCAAAATAATTTTTTTACCATAAAAAGCCCCTTGCTGGCACACTTAGTGATAAATTTACCCTCCGTTAGTTTCTATAAATTTAGATTAATACAATGAAAAATCCCAAACTTATACACCTGTGATAAAAGGAGGGTGAAAACTCCAAATTGGTATATTCGTCAACTATTACGTGTCATCTAATTCAACAATTTGACAGTTAAATTAATGAAAACTAATGGAGGGTACATAGGTCACATGTTGTACCGGTTCGACTTTTTGGTGGTCAAAAAATTAGTTTGTGGTAAATATGTCACAAGCTTATCAATTTGGGATTTTTTGCGGTCAAAAAGTTAGGTTGGGGTAAATTTGTCACAGATGTACTAGTTTGCAATTTTTTGTGGTCAAAAAAGTAATTTTAGATAAATTTGTCACATGTGTACTAGTTTAGGTTGAGGTAAATTTGTCACAGATGTACTAGTTTGCAATTTTTTGTGATAAAAAAAATTTTAGATAAATTTGTCACATGTGTACTAGTTTAGGGTTTTTCGTGGCATTAACCCCTAAAAAAATTAAGCATCTCTCTTTCACATGTGTATTAGTTTAGCTATCATATGTTCACGTTGCATCACTGATGAAAACAGAGCTAGGAAAGAGATCATTCCAAACTCTTGGACAAATTTGTTAAGGTGCATGTCTAAGGGTGTTAGGAGAAAGAAGTTACACATATGGGATGTGGTGTGTGTGTTGGACAATTATTATATTCTAATTAGCTCATAACTCATTTCTTTAAATTCTTGGTGAAAGAAGTTCCAAGCGATCGTGGGCTTGAATTGAGGATCTCTTGATGATCTCTCCAAGTGAAGGTATTAAGTTTTCATTGCGCCAAGTTGTATTAGAGCTAATGACTAATTGGTAGCCCACTCGCAATATGAATCAATGTTCAGCCGAGGTGGCTGATGGTGTTTCCCAGCTTCTTGCCAAACTTGATTGATCCAAGGCGATTGAGGTGGAGGCTGAAGGGAGAGATGTTGTCCTTACTAAAATCCGCCTAACTAGGCTAGGCCAAGGTAGAGATTCTCAAGTTGTGATAATAATAGTGCATAAGGATATCTAAACGAGAGGCAGTGGGCCCAACACAAGTGTCTCACAAGCTAGGGAGATTTGTTCAGGTATAAGTGTGCAGGGTGTTAGATGAAAGAAGTCCCACATCAAGATGTGGTATAATGTAAAGCAGTCAATATATCACAATTTGTTTAGAATTCATTGACTTAAACTTTTGAGTGAATACAAATTTACTTGAAAATGTTATCAGTTTGGACTTTCACTTTCTCTTGATGATCTCCTTGAGTGCAAGAATCGGGCTTCCACTACATCGGTCCAACACATATTTTTATTAATTTCTTCAACATAAGATCTTTCTTATGATACAAAGGTATTTGTCATAATTTTTTGTATGATAAGGAATCTAACTTTAAGCACATAAGTCTCATAGATATTAAAGTTTAGGATTGAATTGACACAATTGTAATAGGTTTATGACTTTTTTGGTAATTTTTCTTACTTCATTTGTTTCACATTCTAAAAGAACAAACGTGATGAGTTTTAGAAAATAAAATATCCAAAAGGGTCTGAGCTAGGGGTGAGCAAATCGAACTGGAACCGCCCGGACTGGTGGTCCAGTTGCCGATTCTAGAGGGCGGCGGTCTGATTCTCGGTTCTAGGGGCATAAAATCGGACCGGTGGATTTTTTTTAAAATTGTTCCAATTAATAATTTTGTTCCATTTTTTTGTATAGACATAAACATCATCAATACATGTGTTTTGAATAAGCACTCTACAAAATGATATTCATGTATCCAATTAGTATAGAAACTAGTATTCAAGGCCACTTTACTGTTAATAATGAGGAGGGTCAACTGAGAGCGAAGAAGATGTTACCGTGGAGCTTAACATGGAGCTTCGGATTCTTTTTGAAGCTCATCTCCTTCAATTAAAAAATAATTAATAAAATAATTTTGTTCCATTTTTTTTTATCATGTTACCGGTTCCAAGGGATTGCCCGGGAAATGGACTGGACTGACAGTCCGGTCCGATTCCCGGTCCCCGGATTTGGAAAATGGGAACCGGGACCACCAGTCCGGTTCCCAGTTCTTGAGACGAGCCGGACTGGATCGGGAACCGATCACCCCTAGGCTGAGCAGTAATTAACTGGCCTATCGTCGAAGTTGACTATAGTCAGGCAAATGTAACAACAATATTTATTTAAGACATTTACACCACACACCCACTTATTAAGGAGATGACATACCTAATGCTAAGTTCAACTTCAAGAGCTCTATTCATGCAGTATAGGTTTATCATTTCTATTGGCATAAAGACCTATGTTAGCATCACACCATTTCCACCTTTCATGCTTCTCTGGCGATCAACCAGCATGTTTCGCGCATTCACAAGCTATGAATCAATCTCCAGATTTTTAAATATTTTCTGTCCGATGCAACTGGCTTTGGACCTTACCAGAGAAATTTATCTCTTTGGGAACAAAATATATGTAAGAGTGTGGGGGCTAGCTAGTGAAGAGTTCCGATGCCAATCGGCCAAAAAAGGGCACATTGCTGTGCTAGGAACTTTGTGATAAAAGAAAGTTTTAAGGGAGGGATGGCCACACACATGATGTCACTGTGAGTAATGTTTAGGTTCTTCGGGAGCATCACACGATCTATGGGATAACGAAACCACAATTACCATGAGTTCTCTATGACATTCACTCGAGGGTCATTATTGTTCAATGGATTACTTGAGTATCATAATTTTTGAAAGGACGTTCATCACAAGTGATTGATTTAAAAATTATGGTGCACAAGAGATTTATTGAAAAAATTATGACACTCAAGTGCTTTTTATCAAAAGTCATGACGAAACTAATGGCAATTTCGGTGTCTTTTTCCCCATGCTCCATGTAAAGTTGGATAAATGCTCTTGAAATACCTAAACTAATTCCTCTTAGTATGGATCGAAGGGTCTTTGCCCATCGACTTGCCCAACTCACCAACACTTACCTTCCGGAGTTGGGGCAATTGGTTTCATAAGTCATGAATTGGAAGTCACTTATTCAATCTTACCAACTGCTTGGGATCTAGGCTAACCCACTTGGAAATCTGAACATAGGTTCACGAGCTTATAGGAAATTTCTCGGCCCTCCTCATAACTGAGCATCCGCGCTTAATCTGAGAATCATTTATCTGCTGTCAAGATTTGATCTGATTGAAGATTTTAAGATCATGAATCATGATGATCTTTGTATTTTCGATATCAATCATGTCAACTTTTCCTTTTATTTCTTTCTATCGTCTCTACATATACAGAAGATGTACGATGGTTTTTTAATATACACAATACAAGTTCTTTCATGATATCATAGCTTGATCGATTTCGTAGCTTCCGCTTCTCTTGAGCTTTCTTTTCTTCGGCTAGCTCCCAATATTGCAGCATAACCTACAAATAATTTACGGCGAAATCTGGAGTTATTTTCCGATCGCGATTGAGCCAAATCAGCACCGATTGACTCCCACCCGGTCCTGAAATTTCACGAATTTCGAGAAATGTCTCGTCGATCATCTTTTTGACCAATTTGACCAGCTTTGACTGAAAATAATGAGGCTCAAGCTTTATCAGTCCAAATTTTACTGATAGTCCAAAAATCAGTCAATTCGTTCAGCGTTATGTCGCTTTCGGTGAATAGTCACCGCCAATAATTATCCTTAAGATAATATGGGTCAAACCACTCTCTCTCCTCTATTATTTCAGCATACTCTCTCTCTCTTCTTCTCTCTCTTCTCTCTCTCTAAATTCGGATCTCTCTCTACTCGCGGCCAGTTTTTGCTGCCACTTCAACTGGACGCCGACGGAAATCCGACCGTTGGATCGTCGTGATTTTCGGGTATGTTGTAGTTCAATGTCTTGTGGTTCTTTTCCAACTTGAATCACTCGATCCGAGGTCGTTTGGCCTTTCGAATCTGCTTTGACATTTCGGTCGACGGATTGTCTTTGATTTCCAGATTTTGGATTTTGGTTCTAATTGATATATGTCGACCCCGGCTGCCCTTGGATCTCTTTCCATGTCAAATATGTGATTTCTAGTTCATTTTTGGTGTCGTTCAGCCCTTGTACAGGCCCGGTTCTCGCTGGTTTGGCCGTCCTCTTCCACGCGCCGCCGTGCGTCGCCGCCAGTCTTGATTGCTGTTGTTCACAACCTCTGCACAGCCCCGTTTCCTTGGCTTATCAAGCTTTCTTTTGGTAAGTCGCATCCTTAATCTCGTGTAGGATGTCAGATATTGCCTGGATTAACTCTAGGACGCGATACGGGGTAAATCGCTTGAGAAAATTGACTGACTTTGAGATATTTGTGTATATAGTGGTGTTGAGACTTATAGTGCGCTGGACGCACTTGAATTGTGGCTGTTTCTGAATAAATAATTTCTATCTTTGAGTGCGATTGTGGGCCCCGCGGTGTTTGGAGCTTGAGAAATGAGAAAATTGATCAATCGGGGATCAAATGGACCAATCGGAAGTGAGGGTGTCAATTGCGACACTTTAGAGGTTTTGAACGATACGGGTGATGAGATTTGAGGACCATCCTTGTGAGCTTAGAAAGGGTTCACGTGATGTCGTGGGCCCAATTTGACGGTTCAAAGTGAGAAAGGACAGGATAGCTAATCTCTGATGCAATTGCGTTTGCTAGCCAAGAATGATCGGCTTAGATGCTTTATTGAGTCGAGATTAATATTCGAACTGCTTGGCTTGAATTGTGTATGAGTCATTTGATGACATTACATTTGATTATCTGCCTGATTATGCCGTTTGATTTATCAAACGCAATTGGAATTGCTTGATGAGAATGGTGTCTCATAATGATAGCACGGCGAGATAATGTTGTGAGAAATGAAACCCTGAGGCGGTACCATTACGCGGGGTAATTGATGAAGAAATGAGGGTGCCGACCTGAGGCGGTACTATTACGCGGGTCGAGGCACGGGTGCCAGTCTGAGGCGGTACTATTACGCGGGCTGAGGCACGGGTACCAACCTGAGGCGGTATATTACGCGGGTTGAGTACGGACCTGAGGCGGTTTCATTACGCGGGTCCTAAGGATTAATGAGCAAGAGTTGAGACTGAAAAATGGCATACACATGCATTTGAACTTGCTATCTGAAATTGAGACTATTTTATTTGTATTCTTGGCCCATGAGGGCAAGTAATCTATTGACTGCTATCCTCTGCATGTGATATTGTTTGGGTACACGTGTTTGTGATTACTTTGTGATTGCTTACTGGAGTTGGGTCTAGGGATATTTGGTATCCTGAGAGGGATTTAGGGTGAACTTGCTGAGATTAGTTCTCATAGGTGATTACCCTTATTTTTCAGACCCCGTCCCTAGCAGTGAATGTAATACGAGTAAGGCAGGACTCTCAAAAGGAAATTGATCCAGAGACTAGCTCTTCCTGGACCAGATGGTGTGACGGAAATGACGAGTGGGGTGGAGGCAGAAGCCCTTGGTAGAAATTTGTGTGGTTTGCTCGCTATAGGAGTTGAGAGCCTTGCCGACCTAGAACCTCTTGTTGTAAAGGTCGAGCAATGGATTGTAATGAGGTGACGAAAACCTTGAACTGTGTATATGACGTTATTCTGGAAGTTGTATGAGAAGGGCATGTGATATATAAAGTGTGGTTTGGTGCATTGATCGTGTCTCTCTCTCTACCCTTATTCGATGTATGGGATTGAAGGAGCTCGCTTCCGTTGTTACAAAAACTCTGAGGTTGTTTGGTTACGACGAGTTTCCTGGGCCGTCGTAGTAGTCAACCATTCGACCGTACAGGTATAACAGGGATGTCGCGTGGCCGTGGGGTTCGGGGCGTGACATCCTAGATTGAGTGGTATCAGAGCAAGGTCAGCTCGATCCAATGAGGATTTGAGACTTGGAGTGATAAGGACGATGGATATTAGGGTAGATGGACAGAGAGATTATAAGCTTTGATTTGGTTAAGAGATGCTTTTGCATGATATTGTTTGGCACAGGTGTTTAAGTGAAATGACGGTACTAGTGAGTCCTGTGTTGCTATTGATATATAGCTATTTGACCTGCTACTTGGATTTGTAAGCTTTCGTATGGGATTGAGTCTAGTTCCATGATGGAATTATAGCAGGTGTTGTGAGAAAGTTTTAGAAGCGTGAGCGGTAGAGGTGGAAGAGGAAGAGGTATTGAAGTATTTGATGTATAAACTAGAGCTGCCGAGGGCCCAAGAGTTGCCCGAACTGCTGAAGGTTAAAGGGCTACGAGGAATCCTCGAATGGAAGGAGTTATGAGAGCCCTAGAGGAAATTGGATATTTGATGGGCAGGCAGACTCGAGAAAGAGCTGCCGAGATTTCCCAAGCCGCTGAGGCAGTAGTGGCTATAATGAATGTGAATGTGGGAGGTGGAATGGAGCTCGACAGATGCATCAGGTCGTCGAGCAATTTCCGAAACTAAAACCGCCAAAGTTCAATAGAGGTGGATGACCTAAGGAGGCGTCCCAATGGATTGAGGAATTAGGAAAAAGGGTTTTTTGCCTTATTGGGATGCGTAAAGGAAGATAAAGTATCATTGCTAATGTACTAGCTGTAGGGTACAGCCAGTGGTTGGCGAAAAAGCTACTCAAGGGAGTGTATTCATTAAAGGAGTAATATATAATTGGATGGCCTTTATGAGGCGTTCAATAGGAAGTATTTCTCATGGGTTGCCAAAAATGGAAAATGGAAAAGTTCCTGCGACTTCAGCGAGGTAGATGACCATGGAACAGTATGAGTCAAACTTGCCAGGGTTGTCAAAATTTACCCAAGGATGATAGAAAATCCCTGAAGATAAGGTTAGGGAGGTTCCGGGATGGCTGAAGCCAGAACTCTGTAGTCAGTTGATCCCACTGGATTTAAGGGATTATGGTACGATCTATGAGAGGGCACAAGAGATAGAAAGAGACATGATGGAAGGGTATGGAAGCGGCCAAAGCCTTGAGGTAGCGTTCTGGGCGAACCACTTTGGCCCATCGACTTGCCAATCACCAACACTTAACATTATGAGTTGGGGCAAATTGGTGCTCCAAGCATGAAATTGGAAAGTCACTTATTCAATTTACCAAATGCGTTGGGATCTAGGATCCCGCCCCCTTGGAAATCTGAACATAAACTGGTTCACAACTTATTTCAGGAATTTCTCGCGGCCCTCCTCATAACGTTGAGCATCCGCGCTTAATAAATGTTTGGGATCATATCTGCGGTCAAGATTGATCTGATGAGATTTTAAGATCAGATTGATCTGATGATCTTTGTATTTTCGATAGTCAATAATGTAACAATCTTTTCATTTTATTCATTTCATCGTATCTACATCTACAGAAGATGTACGGTGGTTTTTAATATACACAATACAAGTTCTTTCATGATATCATCGCTTGATCGATCTTGACGTAGCTCCGCTTCTCTTGATTGCCTTTCTTTTCTTCGGCCTAGCTCCATTATGCCAAGACATAACCTACAAAGACAGAGTTAGCATTTATAAAGGAATTAAACAACACCTTATAGAAACCA
>JAGVVM010001064.1:0-15387 GCA_019149425.1 Psidium friedrichsthalianum | reverse complement strand
CCTTGGTTTCGGGCTTTAGGCCCATTTGAATTGAATCCTAATAATTGGCCTTAAACCCAACCGAGCTTAATTCAACTACACCGAGGGGTCAATAAAACACTAATCAATAGTCATGGTTATTAACTCCAGGGGAATAGCATGGGTGTTTGGGCTTAGGCGCGAGTGATCAGATTTGCTAGATGAGAGTTCAATTGTTATGGGCCTGACCCGAGGATCAATGAGTGATATCCTATCATATCTGTCTGACTGAGAAATTGTGCGTGGGCCCTTGGATTCTCTTATGGCTTGACTTGTTGTGCACGTGAGGGTGTGGTAGTTGCTTAATGCGTTCTATACTTGTGCATATATGCCATGTCATGCATGCTCTATGTTTGATTTGCTGATTGCAATCCCGTGCCCCGCATACATTGAGAGCAGGCATGAGTCACCGGAGCTGTGACGCGAGAATGTGCCCAGAGGGGAAGTGGAGAGAAAAGGGAGACCAATGTAAGGCGTTTGAGACGCATTGTGGTAATTGCCGTATGGCACTGTTGGGTGAGCCCTGATGGGATCTGGAGTGACAGATGGGCATGGTCTATTGGGACCCGTTATGGCCGGTTGAGGCCTGAGTATGATCCATTGGGATCCGACATGGCCGGTTGAGGCCTGTAGCATTGCATATGGCATCTGATTGACATCTTGTGCCCGTCTGTATGATATGATCTGTGTCGTGATAATTTGTACGCGTGTTAGTCATGTTGGGGGTCTGGTGCCGAGGGGACTGAGAGTGTCTGAACCTGGACCGTGAACCTAGTCCATTGGATAGGACCGACCCTACTAGTATACGCTATCCTACGTTAGGATTAGTGGTGAGCTTATTGAGTTTCGACTCATGGGCGGTGGTTGCCCTTCTTTTACAGATACAGGTCTCCCATGATGGCCGCACCGCCGATGCTTTTTTGACTGCCAGTGCAGATGGACACCGAGATTACCCTCCATTTTGATATGCACGCCACTCTGTGGCATAGGCATGTGACCACTGTGTTAGTAGATCAGGGTGGACCTTATCTTGTACCCCATAGATACGAGGCCTGGTTTAGAGAGGGCTTGTATGGCTTCGAGGGACCTCAGAGAGACTCCCGATCCCCATGGAGGACGACTCGATCTTGCTGCAGCCAGCCGAGTATGGAGGCGAGGTGGTCGATCCCGACCCATTGCAGGAGATGCCGTCACCAGGACGATCCGAGATTGATGGTCACGAAGAGGGTGACGCGATGGACACTGACGAGGAGGACCCAGAGGAGGACCCAGAGGAGGACCCCGAGGAGGATCCTGAGGAGGAGTTCGAGATGGATTGAGTTCTGCTGTACTGGTCTAGTCTTTTTGGAGAGAGCGTAGATAGCTTGGCCATAGCGAGGTTTTCTTTTGGGAGTCTGTATCTAACGCTCTATATATATATATATATATGTGATGTGTATTACCTTTTGTAAAAGTGTTCTTGTCCTTTCTCGCTACCCTACAATCTTATGTATGATGCATGTGTAGAAGGCACACTCCGCAGGTTTTTGATTATTGTCGTTTCGCGCTAGCGTCGCTTGGCCGCGATGAGCATCCTGGGCCGTCGCTACTCGTAGGCCAGGTATACGCAGGGATTCGAAGTGGTACGAACAGGGGTGTCGCGTGATCGAATGGGTTCGGGGCGTGACAAATCCCAATCACACATACTACTAGCCTAAGCCAAGATTAGAGAGTGGAGCTTACCGGTGGGGGCTGGACACGGCGGCGACAACGACGGGAATGGGGCGATCCGGCGATGGTCTTCTCGGCCTAGGAGGAACGGCCGGTTTGTTCAACAAATGGGGTCCAACGCTAAGGGAAACGAAAGACAACTAAAGCTCGGGGTACTTACCAAGGAGCGTGGGTGGTCGAGGACGAGGCACGGCGGTCGGATGTGGTGGGAACGACGGACGGTGGCGCGGCTACACGGGGGGACCGAGAGGGAGAGTGAGCGACGGCGAAGATTCGGCCGGCCTATGGTGGCTCACGGCCCACGGAATGAGAAGGAGAAGGGGCTAGGGGACTCACCAAACGAGGATGATGGCTGGTGAAGGCGGACGGTGGCCGTTGGTGGCGGACGGCGGCGACGAAGGCGGACGGCGGACGGGCTGGAACCGAGAGAGAGGATGAGAGGGTGAGGTCGGGGCGGCTTGGATGGGGCCTCCAAGGCCACGAAACAGCAAGGAGGGGAGCTTGAGGGACTCACCTAGGCGTCGTGGAGGCGGAACGGGGGCTGGACGGCGGCGGTTTCACGGGCGGACGGGCGGCGGACGGTGGCGGAGCACGCGAGCGAGAGGGGCCGTGAGGGAGAGAGAGGCAAGGAGTCTTCGGCCGAAAATGGAGGGGGAGGAGAGAGAGTGAGGGAGAGATTATAATGTGTAAATTCCAAATAAATCTAATAGTGGGTTAGGTGGAAAGATTAGGTTATGACAAGTGTACTTGAGTTGACATTGTACTTGATTGATGGCATTGGGAATTGAACCATGATTGATTGATTTGATTGATTGATTGATGTGACATCCGGTTGATGTGACATCTGATTTGATTTGCCTCGATCGCGTGCCAGATGCACCGATCGGGTCCCAAGCGCGAACGAATTTTGGACTGGATTTGGTGTCGGTCCATCGATTCTATTCTCAAAAATCCTAATTTATCTAATTCTAAGGTCTGAGTATTTACCGGGGGCATTTCGGTAATTTTCCTTTCACGTCTTGCTTCTCGACGTGCACCGGCTGTCTGACCTTCAGTCGACATTTCTGAAACCGATTTCATTTCTTCATTGTGTTCGTCTCACTAATTCGATTGTCCATCGTCGGATTTCATTTCGCGGTCAATTTCATTAAATACCGACCCTGTCTCAGTCTCAGACCAACGGGCAGCTGATGGGAAAAATTCCCAGATAGCCTTTCCCCTTCGGTTGGTCATCTCAGGGTAGCTAATCCTGAGTGAGCGTCGACCAGAGTGTATTAACGAAGCATTTCCATTCATTTAGAAATCCCGACAAATGGGTCGAATTTTCAGACTCTCACAATTCTTCCTTCTTATAAAAATTTCGTCCTCGAAATTTACAGTCTATAAGTTCTTACTCCAAAACTAAAATTACACTGCTCATTCAAAAAGATGAGGATATTTCTTCTTCATCTCGTCTTTCGCTCTCCCATGTAGCTCCTTCGGTTCCATGGTGCTCCCAGATGACCTTGACCAAAGGGATCGTCTTGTTCCTGAGCACTTGTTCCTTACGATCTTCAATCCTTACTGGCCTTTCCACGTAAGAGACGCGGTCATCCATCTCAATGACTTCATGATCGAGTATATGGCCAGGATCTGGCTCATACTTCCTCAACATCGACACATGAAATACGTTGTGAATCTGCGACAAGTTTGGCGGCAGTGCTAGACGATAAGCCAGTGTCCCGATTTTCTCCAAAATCTCGAATGGCCCTACAAATCTGGGGCTCAGCTTTCCCTTCTTGCCAAACCGAGATAATCCTCGCATCGACGACACTTTCAGAAAGACATGATCCCCAACTTGAACTCCAATGGCTTACGTCTCTTGTCTGCATAACTCTTCTGCCTACTCTGGGCGGTCCTCAGTCGATCTCTGATCACCTTGACTGCCTCTACTGCCTGTTGGACCAACTCTGGGCCTGTTATGCTCTTCTCGCCAACTTCGTCCCAACAGATTGGCGTCCTGCAGGCCCTTCCATACAATGCTTCGAACGGTGCCATCTTGATACTCTGCTGGTAGCTATTATTGTAGGCAAATTCCACCAAGTGTAACTGTTCTTCCCAGCCACCCTTGAAGTCTATTACACACGCCCTTAGCATGTCTTCCAAGGTCTGTATGTTCCTTTCCGACTGACCATCAGTCTGAGGGTGATAGGCTGTACTGAATCTCAACTCTGTCCCAAAGCACCCTGCAGACTCCTCAAGAAGGTGGCTGTTGTGACAGTCTGAAAATTCGACCCATTTGTCGGAATTTCTAAATGAATGGAAATGCTTTGTTAATACACTCTGGTCGACGCTCACTCAGGATTAGCTACCCTGGGATGACCAACCGAAGGGAAAGGCTATTTGGGAATTTTTC
Organism: Psidium friedrichsthalianum; assembly: GCA_019149425.1. Classification (NCBI taxonomy): domain Eukaryota; kingdom Viridiplantae; phylum Streptophyta; class Magnoliopsida; order Myrtales; family Myrtaceae; genus Psidium; species Psidium friedrichsthalianum. The sequence continues at coordinate 11,264 of JAGVVM010001064.1, read as the reverse complement.
CCAATCAGCCGCCCGTTGGACTGAGACTGAGACAGGGTCGGTATTTAATGAAATTGACCACAAAATGAAATCCGACATTTGGACAATCGAATCAGCAAGACAAACACAATGAAGAAATGAAATTTGGTTTCAGAAATGTCGACTGAAGGTCGGACAGCCGGTGCACGTCGAGAAGCAAGACGTGAATGGAAAATTACCGAAATGCCCCTGGTAAATGCTCAATCCTTAGAATGAGACCAATTAGGATTTTTGAGAATAGAATCGATAGACCGACACCAAATCCTGTCCAAAATTCGTTCGCGCTCGGGACCCGATCGGTGCATTTGGCACGCAAATCGAGGCAAGTCAAATCAGTTGTCACATCAATCGGATGTCACATCAACCAATCAAATCATGGCACAAGTTCCCATGCACATCAATCCATCAACATGTCAAGTACAAGATCACATCCCTAACACTATTACCCCATTACCTAACCCACTAGTAGATTTATTTGAATTTCTCACATTATAATCTATCTCACTCTCTCTCCTCCCATTTCTTTCGGCCACCACTCCCTCTCCCTCTCTCCCGAATTCACTCTCTCTCTCGGCCTCCCTCTCGTTCGCTCGCCGGCCACCGCAACGCCGCCGTCCCGTCCCGTCGTCGCCATCGGCCGCCACCATCACCATCTCAACGTCCCACGGTGAGTTCCCTTGGCCTCTCCTCCCTCCGTTTGGCCCTTGGATGAACCGTGACCCGACCTCACCGTCCCTCTCTCTCCCGTTCGTTCTAGCTGCCCGAGGAGTTCCGCCGGTCGTCCACCGTCCTTCGCGCGACGCCACCACCATCATCAGCCATCAACCTCGGCTGGTGAGTCCTTTGGTCCCTTCCTCTCCTTGTTGCCGTAGCCGTAGGGCCCTTGGAGCCGACCGTGACCATCTCCCTCTCGATTTTCTAGCCGGCCGCCCGTCCACCGCCCGGTGTCCTCCGTCGACGTCGTCGCCATTCCAGCCGCCACCGTCCGTCCCAGCCCTCATTTAGGTAAGCTCTACCCTAATCTTGACCTAGGCTAGTGGTATTAAGGTGTGGATGTGGTGTTAGTTTCTCATCCAAGGTGATTATGGCATGATATGGGAAATCAAGATTAATGGACTATGGTTTAATGGTGGATAAATTATGGGCCGGGCGTGTGGGCCATTTGAGGAGACATTTGGGCCTTGAAGTTTTATAGTTGGGCTGTGGTGAGTGAAATAGGCGTGTGGATCAATGGGACAAGGTGATCTAATGGGCTTGGGGTTCTAATTTTGCATTAATTGGCCTAAATGGAACAAATTGGGCCTAATTAACTCAATGGGCCTCTTATGGACGAAATTGGAGTTTATTGGGCCAAATTATGATTTTGAATATCCAAACATAAGGCCCAATTGTGACAGTCTGAAAATTCGACCCAATTGTCAGAATTTCTAAATGAATGGAAACACTTCATTAATACACTCTAGTCGACGCTCACTCAGGATTAGCTACCCTGAGCTGACCAACCAAAGGGGAAAGGCTATCTGGGAATTTTCCCAATCAGCCGCCCGTTGGCCTGAGACTGAGACAGGGTCGGTATTTAATGAAATTGACCACAAATTGAAATCCGGCAGTGGATAATCGAATCAGTAAGATAAACACAAAGAAGAAATGGATTCGGTTTCAGAAATGTCGACCGAAGGTCGAACAGCCGGTGCACGTCGAGAAGCAAGACGTGAATGGAAAATTACCGAAATGTCCCTGGTAAATGCTCAGACCTTAGAATGAGACCAATTAGGATTTTTGAGAATAGAATAGATAGACCGACACCAAATCCTGTCCGAAAATTCGTTCGCGCTCGGGACCCGATCGGTGCATTTGGCACGCAAATCGAGGCAAGTCAAATCAGATGTCACATCAATCAGATGTCACATCAATCAATCAAGTATCTTGTCCATCAATCAATCACATCAATCATGGCACAAGTCCCAAGAATGTCAATCACATCCATTCTACTATTCCACCTAAACCCACTATGACTATTTTGAATTTATTGGATTATAATCTTTCACCCTCTCTCTCTCTCCTCCCCCATTCCATTTTCGGCCGACCACCCCATTCTCTCTCCTTCCCTCCCGACGTCTCTCCCTCTCGGTCTCCCTCTCGCCCGAAGCCGGCCACCGTGAGCCGCCGAAATCCGGCCGCCACAAGCTGCCGTCCGTCCTTCTCAAGCGACGGTAAGTCTCTCTCCTCCCCTTCCCTTGTCATTTCGTGGCTTGTGAGCCGCCTTGGGACCGTCCCGAACTCACCTCATCTCTCCCTTCCTCTCGGGTTCAGCCGTCCCCGTCGCCCGTCGTTCGCCGTCCCAACGCCGACGGTGTCACGCCCTGAACCCCAATCGAGCTCGCGACACCCCTGTTCATACACATCAACGAATCCCTGCGTACGCCTGGCCTACGAGTAGCGACGGCCCAGGACGGACATCGCGGCCAGACGACGCTAGCGCAACGACAACAACTTGAAACATGCGGAAGCGTGCCTTCTATACATACATACATGCACAAGGTACGTGGTAGCATGAAAGGACAAGAACACTTTTACAAAAGATATTACACATCATATATATATATATAGAGCGTTAGATACAGACCCCAAAAGAAAACCTCACTATGGTCATACTATCTACGCTCTCGAAACTAGACCAGATACAGCGAGACTCAGTCCACCTCTAGCTCCTCCTCGGGATCCTCCTCGGGGTCCTCCTCTGGGTCCTCCTCTGGATCCTCCTCGTCTGTATCCATGACATCGCCCTCCTCGTGACCATCGATCTCGGAACGTCCTGGGGACGGTAACTCCTGCAGTGGGTCGAGGTCGATCACCTCGCCACCATACTCGGCTGGCTGCAGCAGGATCGGGTCGTCCTCCATAGGGATAGGGGAGTCTCTCTGAGGTCCCTCGAAGCCATACAAGCCCTCTCTAAACCAGGCCTCGTATCTATGGGGTACAAGATAAGGTCCACCCTGATCTACTAACACAGTGGTCACATGCCTATGCCACAGAGTGGCGTGCATATCAAAATGGAGGGTGATCTCAGTGTCTATCTGTACTGGCAGTCCAAAAAGCATCGGCGGTGCAGCCATCATGGGTGACCTGGATCTGTAAAAGAAGGGCAACCACCGCCCATGAGTCGAAACTCAATAAGCTCACCACTAATCTTAACGTAGGATAGCGCATACTAGCGGGGTCGGTCCTATCCAGCGGACTAAGTTCACGGTCTAGGGCTCAGTCACTCTCAGTTCCATCGGTACTAGCGCCCTCAACACGGATAATAGGCAAATTATACAACACAATCACAAGATACAGACGGGCATAACAGCAATCAATCACAATGCTATATGCAATGAATCAGGCCTCAGTCGGCCATGTCGGATCCCAGTGGAACATACTCAGGCCTCAACCGGCCATAACGGGTCCCAATAGACCATGCCCATCTGTCACTCCAAATCCCATCAGGGCTCACCCAACAGTGCCATACGGCAATTACCACAATGCGTCTCAAACGCCTTACATTGGTCTCCCTTTTCTCTCCACTTCCCCTCTGGGCACATTCTCGCGTCACAGCTCCGGTGACTCATGCCATGCTCTCAATGTATGCGGGGCCACGGGATTGCAATCAGCAAATCAAACATAGAGCATGCACGATATGGCATATATGCACAAGTATAGAACGCATCAAGCAACCACCACACCCTCACGTGCACAACAAGTCAAGCCATAAGAGAATCCAAGGGCCCACGCACGATTTCTCAGTCAGACAGATATGATAGGATATCACTCATTGATCCTCGGGTCAGACCCATAACAGTTGGACTCTCATCTTCGCGGATTCGACAGCTCGGCCTAAGCCCAAACACCCATGTTAGTCCCCTGGGAGTTAAAAACCCACGACTAGTGATTTAATAGTTAAACAATCCTTCGGGTGTAAATGAATTAGGCTAAGTTGGTTCGGGGCCCAATTAGAGGATTCAAGTTCAATTGGGCCTAAAGCCCGATCCAAGGCCATAGGCCCTCAAAGGTAATTAAGTTCATTAAGGTAAGTCGGCCCATTATAGAGTTCAAAGTCCAATAGCCAAGTCGGGCCCATTAAGGTTCAAGGTCTAATGAAACGGGTTAGGCCCATTAGATTAAGTTGGGCTTATTAAGACAAGTAAGGCCCAATTAGATTCTAAGGCCCATTAACCAAAGTTGGGCCCATTATAGAAATCTTAAGCCCATTATGAAATTAAGGCCCGATTAGAATTAATTTCGTGTAGGGCCCAAGCCCATTTTCTAAAGTTAACCAATTAAGCCCATTTAGCCCATTTTAGGCCCAATTAGTCACTTTAGGCCCATGTACATTAATGGGCTTCATAAATTAACATTTGAAATTATAAGATGGGCCCATTAATACTCATTTTCGTCCAAATAGGCCCACCATTACAAAATGGGTCCAATTAGTTTTATTTAGGCCCGAATAGCTTAAAATTAGAATCCCAAGCCCATTATAAACCTTAGGCCCATTAGTCCACACGCTTATTACACTAATTTCAGTCCGTTAGATTAAGTTTCAAGGCCCAATCTCTCTTTCCAAGTAGCCCACACGTTCGGCCCATCTCACACATAAGCTTAGTCCAAGCCCAACATACTTAATTATGCACATTACCCACTAATCACCACATTTAGCGACTAATGCAACCTACCACATAAGCATACAACTAGCCTAAGTCAAGATTAGTGGGTTGCTTACCTAGAGGGGCTGATCACGGTGGCTGGACGGCGAGGAAAGGGACGGACGGCCGGCGGTCTTCACGGGCGGACGAAGCCGAGAGGGAAAGAGAGAGTGTGAGGTTGGTTCGGTCTTCATTCAAGGGCCAAATGGCCACGGGAATGGGAAGACAAGGGCCAAAGAGTACTCACCGTCGCTTGAGGAGGCTGGACGGCGGCTTGTGGCGGCCGGGTGTGGACGACGGCGGCGACGAAGGACGGTGGACGGGCGGACGACGGGCTGGAATCCGAGAGAGAGAGTGAGCGACGGCAAGGTTCGGCCGGCCTATGGTGGCTCACGGCCCACGAAAATGAGAAGGAGAAGGGGCTAGTGAACTCACCAAGGTCGGATGATGGCTGGAAGTGGCGGCGGCAGCCGGCCGACGACGACGGGGACGGTGGCGCACGGCGGACGACCGAGCGAGAGGGAGCCGTGAGGGAGAGAGGGAATTCGTGAGAGGGAGAGGGAGGAGAGAGAGTGGGCGGCCGAAAATGATGAGGGAGGAGAGAGAGAGAAGATTATAATTCATGTAGGACAAAATAGACATGAAGATAGTGGAGTGGTTGATGGGATTTTTATGACATGTGATGGATTGAAGTTTGATTTGATTGACATTCTTGAAAATTGCGCCATGACGCGATTGATTTGATTGATTGATTGATGTGACATCTGATTTGACTTACCTCGATTTGCGTGCCAAATGCACCGATCGGGTCCCGAGCGCGAACGAATTTTGGACTGGGTTTGGTGTCGGTCTGACGAATCTACTCTCAAAAATCCTAATTAGTCTCATTCTAAGGTCTGAGCATTTACCGGGGGCATTTCGGTAATTTTCCATTCACGTCTTGCTTCACGACGTGCACCGGCTGTCTGACCTTCAGTCGACATTTCTGAAACCGACTTCATTTCTTCATTGTGTTTATCTTACCGATCCGATTGTCCATCGTCGGATTTCATTTTGTGGTCAATTTCACCAAATACCGACTCTGTCTCAGTCTCAGGCCAATGGGCGGCTGATTGGGAAAAATTCCCGGATAGCCCTTCCCCTTCGGTTGGTCAGCCCAGGGTAGCTAATCCTGAGTGAGCGTCGACTAGAGTGTATTAATGAAGTATTTCCATTCATTTAGAAAGTCTGACAATTGGGTCGAATTTTCAGACTGTCACAATTCTTCCATTCTTATAGAAATTTCGTCCTCGAAATTTACAATACACTAGTTCCTACTCCAAAATCAAGTTACAAACGGTCATTCAAACAGGTAAGGGTATTTCTTCTTCATCTCGTCTTCGTTTTCCCACGTGGCTCCTTCGGTTCCATGGTGTTCCCAGATGACCTTGACCAATGGAATCGTCTTGTTCCTGAGCACTTGTTCCTTGCGATCTTCAATCCTAACTGGCCTTTCCACGTAGGAGACGCGGTCGTCCATTTCAATGACTTCATGATCGAGTATATGGCCAGGGTCCGGCTCATACTTTCTCAGCATCGATACATGAAATACGTTGTGGATCTGCGACAAGTTCGGCGGTAGAGCCAGACGATAAGCCAGTGTCCCGATCTTCTCCAATATCTCGAATGGCCCAACGAATCTGGGACTCAGCTTCCCCTTTTTGCCAAACCGAGATAATCCTCGCATCGGCGACACCTTCAGAAAAACATGATCTCCAACTTGGAATTCCAATGGCTTACGTCTCTTGTCTGCATAACTCTTCTGTCTACTCTGGGCGGTCCTCAGTCTGTCCTTGATCACCTTGACTGCCTCCACTGATTGTTGCACCAATTCTGGGCCTGTTATACTTTTCTCGCCAACTTCGTCCCAACAAATTGGCGTCCTGCAGGCCCTCCCATACAATGCTTCAAATGGTGCCATCTGGATACTTTGCTGGTAGCTGTTGTTGTAGGCAAACTCCACTAGGTGTAACTGCTCTTCCTAACCTCCTTTGAAATCAATTACACAAGCCCTCAGCATATCCTCCGGAGTCTGTATAGTCCTTTCTGACTGTCCGTCAGTCTGAGGGTGGTAGGCTGTACTGAACCTCAGTTCTGTTCCAAGAGCACCCTGCAAACTTTTCCAGAATGTGGCGGTGAAGCGGGGATCCCTATCCGACACAATGCTTACTGGCACTCCATGCAGTCTGAAAATTCGACCCAATTGTCAGACTTTCTAAATGAATGGAAATACTTCATTAATACACTCTAGTCGACGCTCACTCAGGATTAGCTACCCTGGGCTGACCAACCGAAGGGGAAAGGCTATCTGGGAATTTTTCCCAATCAGCCGCCCGTTGGCCTGAGACTGAGACGGAGTCGGTATTTAGTGAAATTGACCACAAAATGAAATCTGACAATGGACAATCGGATCAGTAGGATAAACACAATGAAGAAATGAAGTCAGTTTCAGAAATGTTGGCTGAAGGTCGGACAGCCGGTGCACGTCGAGAAGTAAGACGTGAATGGAAAATTACCGAAATGCCCCCGGTAAATGCTCAGACCTTAGAATGAGAATAATTAGGATTTTTGAGAATAGAATTGATAGACCGACACCAAATCCAGTCCAAAATTCGTTCGCGCTCGGGACCCGATCGGTGCATTTGGCACGCAAATCGAGGCAAGTCAAATCAGATGTCACATCAATCAGATGTCACATCAATCAATCAATCAAATCAATCGCGTCATGGCACAATTCCCAATGCACATCAATCAACTTAATCACATGTCAAATTATCCCATCAACCACTCCACTCACACTTACCATTTTGTCCTATCTTCATTATAATCTTCCTTCTCTCTCCTCCCTTCCATTTTTTCGGCCACCACTCTCTCTCCTCTCTCCCGATCGCTCTCTCTCCCTCTCGGATTCTCCCTCTCGCCCGGCCACCGTCCCCGTCGTCCGCCGCGAAGAGCCGCCCGTCCGCCATCGTCGACATCATCCAGCCGTCGCCCGCCGCCTCCTCCAGCCTTGTCCTCGTTCCGGTAAGCCTCTTGGTGTCCCTTTACTTCATTCTCATGGCCGGACCACCTCGGTTAGGAACCCTTCCGCCCGCTCCTCCTTTCGTCGTCGTCGTCGTCGTGCCTCACCGGAGGGGCTTGAGCCATTCCGGCTGGTTCCGCCGCCACCATCAACACATCTAACCCCTAGAGCCGACTCGTATAGGTCTTGGGGACCTCGCAAGGACGCCGGATCAGCCGCCGAGCCGCCCTCCCTCTCCGTTCGGCCGTGAACACGTTCGGCCGCCCGGTGTTCTTCGTCGCCGTCGCCACCATTTCAGCCGCCACCGTCCGTCCCGGCCCTCTTTAGGTAAGCAACCCTCTAATCCTAGTTTAGGCTAGTATGTATATGAGTGGATGATTGTGCATTAGTAGCTAATCAAGTTGATTAGAGTGTAATGTGGATGATTAAGCTAGTTGGGCTTTGGACTAATGTTGCTAGCTTAATGGGCCGACCGTGTGGGGACGAAAATTACTTTGAATGGGCCCAAATTATAGTTGGAAACATTAAAAGAGGAGGCCCATTAATGTACATGGGCCTAGAATGACTAATTGGGCCTAAAATAGGCTAAATGGGCTTAATTGGTTAATCTTTGAAAATGGGCTTGGGCCCTACACGAAAATTTAATACTGGTGGGCCTTAATCTCATAATGGACTTAAGAATTATTAATGGGCCCAAGACTGGTAATTGGGCCTTGAATTCTATTTGGGCCCAACCTAACTTAATAAGCCCCAACTTGGTTTAATGGGCCGAATCCACTACCTTAGACCTTGAACCTTGATGGGCCCGACTTGGTTATTGGACTTTGAACTTGTAATGGGCCGACTTGCCTTAGTGGACTTATTTACCTTCGTGGGCCTTGGGCTTTGGTTTGGGCTTTAGGCCCAATTGTCTATGGACCCTCAAATTGGGCCTCGAACCAACTTTGCCTAACTCGACCACTCCTGAGGGATTGTTTTGTCGTAGAATCATTAATCGTGGGTTATTAACTCCCAGGGGACTAACATGGGTGTTGGGCTTAGGCCGAGCTATTGGTCCGCTAAGCTGAGGTTCCAATTGTTATGGGTCTGACCCGAGTATCAATATGTGGTTTTCTATCGAACCTGTCTGACTAAAGGATTGTGCGTGGGGCCTTTGATTCTCCTATGGCTTGGCTTGTTGTGCACGTGAAAGTATGATGGTTGCTTGATGCGTTCTATACTTGTGCATATATGCCATATCATGCATGCTCTATGTTTGATTTGCTGATTTCAATCACGTGGCCCCGCATATACTGAGAGCATAGCATGAGTCACCAGAGTTGTGACGTGAGAATGTGCCCAGAGGGGAAATGGAGCGAAAAGGGAGACCAACGTAAGGCGTTCGAGACGCAGTGTGGTAGCTGCCGTATGGCACTGCTGGGTGAGCCCTGATGGGATTTGGAGTGACAGATGGGCATGGTCCATTGGGACCCGTTATGGCCGATTGAGGCCTGAGCATGATCCATTGGGATCCGATATGGCCGGTTGAGGCCTGTAACATTGCATATGGCATCTGATTGACATCTCTTGTGCCCGTCTGTATGATATGAACTGTGTTGCGATAATTTGTTCGTTTGTTGGGCATGTTGGGGTCTGGTACCGAGGAGTGAGAGTGTCTGAACCCTGGACCGTGAACCTAGTCCGTTGGATAGGACCGACCCTACTAGTATACGCTATCCTACGTTAGGATTAGTGGTGAGCTTGCTGAGTTTCGACTCACGGGCGGTGGTTGCCCTTCTTTTACAGATCCAGGTCACCCATGATGGCTGCACCGCCGATGCTTTTTGGACTACCACTACAGATGGACACCGAGATCACCCTCCATTTTGATATGCACGCCACTCTGTGGCATAGGCATGTGACCACCGTGTTAGTAGATCAGGGTGGACCATATCTTGTACCCCATCGATACGAGGCCTGGTTTAGAGAGGGCCTGTATGGCTTCGAGGGACCCCAGAGAGACTCCCCGATTCCCATGGAGGACGACCCGATCCTGCTGCAGCCAGCCGAGTATGGTGGTGAGGTGATCGACCCCGACCCACTGCAGGAGTTACCGTCCCCAGGACGTTCCGAGGTCGATGGTCACGAGGAGGGCGACGCCATGGATACAGATGAGGAGGATCCTGAGGAGGACCCCGAGGAAGACCCCGAGGAGGATCCCGAGGAGGAGCTCGAGGTGGACTGAGTCCCGATGTTCTGGTCTAGTCTTTTGAGAGCGCAGATAGCATGACCATAGATGAGGTTGTCTTTTGGGAGTCTGTATCTAACGCTCTCTATATATATATGATGAGTATTATCTTTTGTAAAAGTGTTCTTGTCTTTCATGCTACCCTGTACCTTGTGCATGTATGTATGTATAGAAGGCACGCTTCCGCAGGTTTTAGATTGTTGTCATTTGCGCTAGCGTCGCTTGGCCGCGATGAGTATCCTGGGCCGTCGCTACTCGTAGGCCAGGTGTACGCAGGGATTCGTGGATGTGTATGAACAGGGGTGTCGCGGGCTCGATTGGGGCTCGGGGCGTGACATCCCCTTTCTAGTGGTATCAGAGCAAGGTCAACTCGATACGAGACCATTCGAGGATCTGGAGTGATAAGGCTGATGGATTTGGGTAGTTAGATAGACAGACCCTAGACCTAAAGATTAGGAAAGGTAGAATGCATGAATCGATTGGCGCATGTGTTTGCAGAGTTAGATGGCTAGTCTAGTACGAATATAGACTATGGTGTTTTGAACTAATCTGCAGATGCGTCAGGACCTGAGGTAAGGTTCTAAAGCTGAACCCCATGAGTTGGGTGCTTGAGTGCTGATTGCTGATTGCTGAGTGGTTAGATTGCTAGATACTGCTTGTGGTTGTATGCCTAGTCGGCTGTTGCGCGCTGCCTGACCATCATGCATTGCACGATTTCTACATCAGAAACAAAATGGTTTGAAAAAGAATCGGTTCAAAAGGAAGCTTTGAGGATTTGAAAAGTGCATGCATCATATTTTATTGGGTTGGGTAACCGTCAGCCTGGTATGGGACAGGTCTGACGGGACGTCTAAAAACTGCAATGAAGCGTGGTATGGGACACGTGGAGTGGGATTCTCTCTGGCCGTGGGTAACTTAGGACAACTGTTCGCACCAAGAAATGAGGAGGGCGGGGAGTGGTCGCCGGGGCAGAGACCCGATCAAGGAGCGGCTCCTGACAGGCTTCTAGTTGAGGTGGCGAACAGAGTGGCCTAGGTTGTGCATTGTCAGGGTGAGTCTAGGTGTCTTCCTGGTCCAATTGCATTTAAAAGCTGCAGCGAACTTTCCATGCATATTCATGTCAGTAGACGCGACAGTAGACGAAAGCTTGGTTGATAGTCATAGGGATTCAAATTCCTGAAGGGAATTTTATTTGGTTTAGGTGAGAGATAGTCTGAAGGATGAGCAATAGGGGCAGAAGACCCAGTGCTGGAGCGTCAAGTTTGAGGGCTCC
>JAGVVM010001063.1:0-16672 GCA_019149425.1 Psidium friedrichsthalianum | reverse complement strand
GTTTTTCACAAAGAGCTCATAGGCACAAACTTTTGATATTTCCCTACCTTAGAAACAATTTGCTGCAATTGTATAGTTCAACAGATATTGTATTCTGGAAATACCTTGGATATCACATCTAGCTGCGCCCCAGCAGCGTTGGCAATTACAACTACTTGTTTGCGATTACCAATTACTGAAAAATTTGACAGTGAAGCTACCATTTTCGAAAGGGAACCTCAACGAGATTGATTGATTGGTCAATTGTTTTACTTAGTTGTGAGCAATCTCAGTATTTTTCTGCTCAATTGACTCTTGGATGCCATGTACCTTGCCTTATTGTGTGCGGTTTGTCTCTCTCAATTTATTGCACGTGAATAGGATGGTTCACATTAATCGAATCGGAGTTTTAGTGCTCCAAATTTTAAGAAAAAATGCAACTTTTAGAGAGTTAATAAAAAGAAATAAACTAACAATATAGGTCCTTTGTCATATGATTAGGACAAGACCGAGGTCGTTTTGTCTTCTTACACCTCAGTAACCTACAGAAGGTAAATTGTGTATCATATAATATACATAATTGCGGATGCCAAACTTATCCAATAGTCATGCTATAATTACATTGTGTACAAAACTATGTTTCGGTCGTTACAGTTCATAATGCACATTCCACCTGATCTCTTTCTGAATGCAAGTCAGTTCAATCAAAAGAACTTTACAGTGTGTTAAGAACTCAGAAGCACTAGATAAATCTAACGATCTAGACGGTATGGACATCCATCATGAATTAAGAGGAAAAGTGAATGAAATCTACAAGACCAATTAAATCCAATGCATCAAGAAGTTGCGAGTGTTTGAGTCACGGAAACTAATATATTGGCCAATAAGCCCACTTGCAGCAAAAGCAAAAGACCTAGCAGGGACCCCGATGCCCAGAAAAGTAGAATCGCAGCAACAGAAACGCTAAAGGATGGGGATTTGAATGTCCGTGGAAAGAGTCCCTAAACCTGCTTGAATAGTTGGACCTTATGTTCCTCTGTTTCTTCGAGTAATCTTTGCTGCGGCAACGGAGTTCCGTTGACGTCACCTCACATTTGTCCTTGATGAATCCTGGTCCGAGAATACATCTACAGCTGCTAACTTGTTCACCATCCTCTCTGCTCTTAGTAGATTTGGTGCAATCCGGAATACTATTTAGCACGGACAAATTTTGAGCTAGCAGTGAATGCCAGAGCTCGGGCCTGAGCTGGAGTCTAAGGCTACCACTGCCACCTGATTTTCCGGTGGTGATGTCGTAGTTGGCACCTCGCGGATGTGGCTGTAGAGAGAAGTGGTAGTGAGGCGGAGCTGGTGATGAGGCAATGAGCTGGTCCTTGGTGTAGGGCTGGAGGAGCGTCGGGAGCTTGTCGGAATTGGGCTTGGGGCAAAAGGCGTTGCGTGAGGGGAAGCGGAGCTTCTGAAAGCACGAGAGAGCGAGGAAGTTGCATTGAGTCTCGAGGGTGAGAGAGAGTCGGGGTGCCTGGTATTGAAATGATGAAAAGTCAATTACTTGGTAAAAAACCTTGGATCAATTGATGGGTGAGTCGTAAAAGTCGCGCTTTGGACAAGAATTTATCCATGTTCAGCCAGTCATTGTGCGAAGGCAATGAGAGAGACGGTGTTGACCCTCAACATCGACAGCTGCTAACTTGTTCACCATCTTCTCTGCTCCTCCAAGGACCAGCTCATCGACCTCGTCACCAGCTTTGCCCTTGCCAACCCTTCCCTCTATAGCCACATCCGCAAGATCGCCGACCGTCACGTCACCCACCGGAAGATTTTCACCTAGGGCCTCGCGTGGGAGGCCAAGCCACAATCCATGTCCGCCACCTTCTAGTCATTCGGTAAGATCGAGGACTGCAACATGGTGACCGACTGGGCAATGAGGAAGTCCAAGTTGTACGATTTGGAAAAGGGGTCATGAAGGCATCGAAAGATCCAAAGAACAAGATCAATAATCGGGTCGTGTCCTACCAGTTAGACTCAATCAGCCAAGGCAGCACTAGTGTGTCAAGGGATTTGAATTCGACCATAAAGAAGGTTGATGTGAATCTTGGGGGCGCTAAGGTGAAGGAGAAAAATCAAGCGTAGGGACAACCTCAGGCTCCAACTTCGGCTCCGGCTCCGGCTCCGTCATTCACTGCCGCTTAGAATTTCTCTAATGCTGAATCAGCATGCCAGCTCGCACTAGATCTACGGAGAGCCATTAGCAAACCCTAGTGCCTTGGAATTTGTCAATCTGACAATAGCCCGTGCTTTGAATCAAAGTATGCTAGCGTTGAGCCAAGGAAGGCTAGGTTCACTTTGTGTTATAGGCAAAATTTGGTTTCATTTATGCTTATATCCTAATGGTTCAATTCGATTCCCCTAAGCTATTGTACTTGATCTGAATTGGCCTTTATTTTTTTTATTTTTGTGAAATATATATATTTCCCTATTCTTTTATATTATCTACTTTTCATTAAATATTTTTTAAATCGACTAGTGGATCAAACACTTACTAGCCAACTGTGACTAGCCAATCAATGTGTTGGTTGTCCTTGACGTATAGTAGAGCCCCCTTTTACTTTACATTAGTTCTTGATTTATTAAGGTTAAAACTTGTCTTAATGACATGTTGGAGTCATTTCATTTGTAAGCGAGGGACAAGAATTTATCTTGCTATTCAAAAATATAAATAAGCGTGGGGTTTTGTCTTTGTTCAAACAAAAGAACTATTGGAGTTTGATTTTCTTAATGGAAACGCGTATGATCATTGGAGTGTCATGATATATACTACTAAGTTCCTAAGTTGCCAAACATTTGTAATAGAATATGATTCTGCCAAAATGGTTATGATTAGAGCCGTCAATATGGGTCAAAGACCCATATTTGACCCATATTTTGTATAAAATGGGTCTTATATGGGTCATTAACTCTTGAAGGACTAACTAAAAATGGACCAAAAAGGTTGAAGTGAAATTAAATGAGTCAAAAGTGGGCCATGCATGAAACCCATTTTTGACCCATATTGGACCCATTTTCGACCCATAACTCCCACAAATTACAAATGGACCTAAGGCCTCAAAGCCTAAACTTTCTTTTTATTATTTTTTTAATTTTCTATTTTTACAAATGGACCCATGGTGTCGTCCGCCGATTGCCGTCGCCCACCGCCGTCGTCGTGGTTGCCGTCGCTCGCCGTTGCGATCGCCGCCGCCGTCGTGGTCCCCGCTCGCTGCCGCGGTCGCCATCACGGTCCCCACCCGCCGCCGTCTCGGTTGCCATCCGCCACCGTGGCTGCCGTCGCGGTCGTCGTCCGCGCCGCTGCCGTCGTTGCGGTTGCCGTCCGTTGTCGCGATTGCCGTTCGCCACCGCGATCCGCCTTCCGGGCTGCGACCGCCGTCGCGGTCCACCGTTTGCGATCGCCGTCCGCTGCCACCGTCGGTCACTGTTTGCCGCCGCTTGCCATCCGCCACCCCTCGTTGTCTACCGCCACCGCCGCCGCTCGCTGCCGTCCGCCGTGGCTGGAGAAAAATGAAAGAAAAATAAAATAAAAATAATTTTAAAAAAACTATTTTAATAATAAATATTTTACTAGATTTTTTATTGCATGAAAGTATTTTAGTAATATCATTTTTTATTTTATTTAATAATTTTTTATTATTTAATTTTCTTTTTTATTTGATGTATAAATTTTATCTGATAACATATACATATGAAAAGCTTAAAATAGTTTAGATGAGTTATATAATTTTTCTTAGAATATTAATGTGATTTAGTAATATAGGTCAAAATGGGTCAGGTCGGGTATGGGTTAGTTATGAGTTGGATCGAGTATGGGTCATTGAATATGGATCAAAACGGGTTAGACGGGTCAATATGGGTCGGACCATATTCGACCCGACCCAAACCCAAACCCGACCCGACCCGACCCACCCATTTGACACCTCTAGTTATGATCAACTAATATTGCTAATTCCTCTTGGATATGACTGATTAGTAACTTATACTTGGAACTCAAATTTTTTTCATCCTTCTCTAGGAACCTTAGAAAATCGAAATAACTCTAACATTTTCATTAGTTTGACCTCCATTTCAAGAATCATACAAAGGAGGGAAGTTCCCAAATTACATGCTGACTAGCAATGATGCTTCGAGCTTTCACAATCTAATTTGCCCAATAACGATGACCAATCTTCTCACGACATCTCCAAGGGACAGAAGTTCGCAAAAGAAGTGTGCGAAGGCATTGAGATTGAGCTCCCAATCGAATGAAATCTTGTTCATGATCGTTTACAATGAGCATGGCGATTTCTATGATCATGTCCAAATGCCGATGGAGGGTGTCCCGAGCCCTACAACTTTAAGCAGGGAAAATTAACAAAAAAAGCTATAAACCTATTGCATTTGTACCAATTTAGTACTAAACTTTTCAATTGTACTAATTTACTCCTACAAATTTTTAATTTTTGCCAATAGAATCTATCAAACTAATTTTGGCTAGAAATTGCTAATGTGTATATTGGCAGTGCCTTATCAGACCACTAGCGCTATCATAAAGAATTATCTATAATTTTTTTATAAAAAAAATTAAGTTGTTTTTTTTGTAAAGAAAAATTAAGTTGTTTTTTTTTTTTTTTATTTATTTATTTTCTTTTTTTCTTTTTCTTTGTCTCTTTTCCTTTTTTTTTTTCCGACCAAGTCTGGAGAGGGGCAGACCCTTACCAACCACGGGGAGGGCCAGTAACTGTCATAGGCCACTGGGTGAGCATCGCTTCCCTCACCTGTGGTCGACGTACACATTAGCAAGCATCGCCGACCCCTCCAGAACATTGAAGAAAAAGAAAGAAATGAAAGAAAGCAAAAGAAAAATAGAAAAAAAATACAATAAATATAAATATAAATATTGAAAAATTTTTAAAAAATTTATAAAAATTGTCCATATCAACACTAACCTTGCCACGTAGAACGGCCAACTTCATAAAACTCCCACTGGACTTATACCATCTTTCATGTAAATTGCAGTGACTTTACCAGATATACAAACGTTTGTTGGAGGGCGCAAGGGGAAAAATGGATGGAAGAGGAATGAGAATATTTATTTTGCCCTACAATCGGCGCTCTTAGCCTTCAAACCTAGTCCAATGCTATGTCAATTTCATTCATTTGTTTCTCTAGTCTCGGGTGTAAGAAAATGAAATACCACAAATCAAGAAAAGGAATTAGAACTATAACTATCATTAAACCTTGCTAAACAATGAAAATGCAAATGAGGAGATTAAGATGCCTCCCTCGCTACTATAATTACCAACTTAAATGTCCAATGCAATCAAAACAGTTCACCTATTTTAATCTTGAATTGAGATCTTAAAAGTCTTATAAAGCTCATCAACTTTCAACACTTCCCTATTTATGTTTCTTTCTTGATTTCTAACATCATTCATATTGATTGCTCAAGTTTTAGTGTGCAGTTTTTGTTTGGCATTTACGATTGCTGTATTTTAAAATTTATCAGTAATATTATGTCTTTAACTAAAGGAAACAATTCAATTGTGGACAAGAACAACATTTTTTCTTTTGATACTTGAACATATATATAACAGTTCCCTATCATAGATGGAAACCGTGAGTAAAAATTGATAAACTCTGATGTAATCTTGCTTTTCAAAAGAGGGAACAGAACCACGCATTGGCAAGGATGTGTCACAACACCACAATTCACATCATGAATAACTTGACATTCTTACATTTACTACTTGTAGCCTGGTCTTCCCATCATTAGTTCTCAAATTTCCTTTAATTTTCTATGGCTTAAAATTTCTTGGTAGATAGAGCTAAAACATCTAAGACTAGGGTGAAGTGTACGAATAAATGGGAAAATGGCATTGAAGTTGCATAGAGTTAGCGGTGGAAGACATGTTGCAGTAAGGACATGCTAGTGTGAAGAAAGTGGATAGAGAATACCCAAGCTGATCACCATCTCTGAAAAGTTATACAATTTGGTAGTAGGATAGAAATGGTATCAAGGTAGAGAATACCTATCTTGCCACATTTAAGTCTACTGCCATATCTTTCAAAAGAACAAAGAGAAAACCTAAGAATTGAGCAACTCCATAGGCCAACATTAAACAAGCAACTCTAGTCCAAGAGATCCTTTGCCCAAACTCACCCAATATGGATTAATAGGAGCTGCACTCATTGAGGATAACCTAGCGAAATTCCTTGTCAGGGAAGTTCTAACGTGCAGGAAAGGCTAGTGTCCCATCTAATTTTATTCTAAATTAGTGGAAATGAACCTTAAGCAAGAACAGTTTTTGGACTCCATATGGTGCTTGTCCAAAAACCTTACTCCTCAAAAAAATATTATAGGAATAAGAGCAAGAATGAAAATAGAGACATCTTTTGGTGAGAGGTTCTTACACTTATGTTCTCAAATGTTCACTAAATATTGTATCTATGTAGTGGAATCATGAAATCAATTCGTTTTATCTCATATCCCTAAAATATATTCCAATTATCACAATGCGTAATTTGTCAAATGAATGTCAACATGTCACTTGGCATCAAATTTCAGGATATTACAATTTTAGCATGCAAACATATAGTGAGTTAGCGTCAATAAAAGCTCAAAAGTGCTATGCACTGTTCATCACAGTTCTCCCTTGTTTACTATTGTTTGCCACACTATTCCTCATCTTGAATATCTGTGATTCACTGAGATCAATATGTTGGTTTCTCCTAAAATTTTGTGTCTGAGGTCGCCCCTCCTCCATCTTTGATCTCATTATTGGGATCTCAGTTTGGGGCCTCCCTACTGACTTTATGACAAACCTATTTGAGTATTTCTATGGCCGATAGATCCACAATTCATGGAGATCTCTTCCCACAAAAGCCCTCTGCGGCTAGGGCGAAAGCTAAACACTTTGAGATGCCACCCAAGCAACTCCCTAGAGTCTGCTTTGGGTCTACCGAAGCTATCCGGTACTCTAGTGTACATATTGTTCCTGCAAAGGGGAAGGTAGTTGCTGGTTCTAAGAGAGCTGGTTCTTCCTCTAGTACAAATCAAGCTCAGTAAGACTTGTGCCCTAATAAGCATAGCCGTAGCTAGGGAGGGCCTCATCTAAGCTACCCCTACATACTTCTATGGAGGCTACTTGCCCTCCTAGTGCTCTTAGGCTGTTGTGGTGAAATCTGCAGAAAAGGGATACGACCTTACCTACATTCCCCTCCTCTAATGTTGGTGATAGAACTGTAGTGAGAATATCTGATGAAATTCTAGAGGCTACCATCCTAAGTGGAATGAATGCTTTGTTGGATACTATGTAGGGAAAAGACCCCCGTTTAAGTTTACGTGTCGGTTGCTAAAAATGTTTGGGGTGCACATCTATCTGATGTTATGGCTTAGGATGACGGATTTGATTTTTCCATATTCCTAATGATGATTTTTGTCGCCAAATTCTAGATAATGGCCCTATTAGATTCTCTTTTCTTCAGTCCTTTTAACCGTGCTTTAGCTGATCATGAAAAAGAATAGCTCCGTATCTTCTCAGTTCTCAAACTCCAAGAGGAAGCTTTTTTAGACAGAAATATCGAGTCCAATGGCTTAAGGATAGGATCTAAACACCAAGTACTTCCACGACTTTGTTAATAAGAGATGCCTTGGTAATAGAATCCTTTTGGTTATGGACAACTTTGGCATTTTGTTGACTGATCCGGCTTTGGTCCAATGGCATATTTTTTCCTACTTTGAGGGTTTGCTTACTTCAATTTCCTTGTATGGTTGTCCTTCAGTGCAAGATGTACGATCAGTTATTAAGCATTCTGATCAAGCATTCCCTTGACTCTAATCAGATTCAATTTCTTTCACAGCCTGTGTATGATATTGAGATTCACAACACGATGTTCTCTCTAGCCATAAGCAAGGCTCCGTGGCTTGATGGTTTCAATGTTGATTTCTTTAAAACCTCCTCGAATATTGTTGATTCGTCTGTCACATTGTCTATTAAAAATTTCTTTGATTCTAGCCTTCTACTTAGGGAGACTAATACTACCATCCTTTTGCCAGTACCTAAAGTCCCTAACGTTACCGCCATTAATGACTTTAGGCCTATTGCTTGTTGCAATACCTTTTACAATGTATTACTAAGATTTTGGCTAATAGGCTTGCCCGTGTTCTTCCTGCTCTTATTAGCCCTCCCCAGAATGCATTTTTCAAGGGTTGCCAAATCAGTGACTTCTTCTCGCTCAAGAATATATTTGTGGGTTCCATCATGAGCCTTATTTGCCTAAGTGTGCCATCAAATTCAATTTCCAGAAGACTTATGATATAGTGGACTGGGACTTCTTAGAGTTGATTTTGCTAGCCTTTGGTTTTCCTATGTTTATTAAGCTTGTTATGGCTCGTGTTAGCTCGCCCAAGCTTTATGTTTCTATCAATGGTGAACTCCATGGGTTCTTCTCTAGTGCAAGAGGCATTCATCAAGGAGATCCTATATCTCACTATCTTTTTACTCTTGTTATTGAGATATTCACAAGCATCCTTAATGCACAGACTAGGCTACCGGGCTTCAAATTCTTCTGGCATTGTAAAACTACCCTTTTATCCCATCTATTCTTTGCTAATGATGTCCTCCTTTTTGCTAAAGCAAGTATGATTTCTATCTCTTTACTGAAGGAGGGACTTGATAAATTCTCCTCTTGACCTGGTTTGAGGCCTAATGTGAACAAGAGTGAGATCTTTTTCTCGAGCGGTTCAGAGGAACTTTGGGACCAGCTACTAATTTCTCTCGATTTTCAAGTTGGTACTTTGCTATTCCGGTATCTTGTTGTACCCATTATTGCCTCAAGACTTAGCAAGGTGAAATGTAACTCTTTGGTGAACTCAATCACCGCCAGAGCACAATCCTAGTCTCAACATTTTCTCTCTTTTGCCAATCACCTACAACTCATCAAGTCGATCCTCCATGCCATCCAAGTTTTTTGGATAAGTATTTTTACTCTTCCCAAGTCTATAATTTTGCATGCTGAAATGATTCTCATAGTTCCGTGGAGTGATATCTGTCTCCCCAAAGAGAAGTCCATAGGTCCTCCATGCAAGCATGCTCCGATAAGGATCTGGACATACAACCTTTCTTAAAAACAAAAACTTATGGGTCGCCACTAAACCGACCTTTTGCTCCTAGGCCTAGAAGAAAATCCTAGACCTTCACGAGGATTTTCATCTCCATTTTCATTGGTGAATCGAAAATGGTTGTACTGCTTCGATTTGGTTCAACTCCTAGTACCATAGAGGGCCTCTCTATAAGATTTTCACTGATATGGATATCTATCGTTTTGGTATCTCGAGGAAGGCTACGATTTTTTAGTACTTCTCCATCGTTCCTCAATAGTCTCGAGTTACGGCCACCTTGGCCACTTAGCTTGACACTCTCCCTTCCTTTTCTCCCAAGAGTTGTGATCGTTTCATATGGTTGGGTCATCCTTGGGGTGTCTTCTCTATTGCTATTGCTTGGGACCTCATCTATTGCAAAGGGTAGGTTGTGACTTGGCACTCATTTATTTGGAACCATTGCATTGCCCCTCGGCATTCTTTTCTACTCTGGCTTATCACACTTTATACGCTCCCTACTCATGTGTTACTGCTCAACTATCGTCAAACTTTTCTTGTAGGCCCACATGGATTTTTTTTTTTGTGATCATGAGAATTAATTGTCATTAATGCGTTCACCATTGTAGCCAATGAATGACTAGGATGGCATTATCATTGTGCAACAATATAAATAGATCTTCCTGGAGTTTTCATAATATCTTAAAGTATTGATAATCAACCATACATTATACACTTCTAAATGATCTTATGATTTCAACAGGTACATAATATTTGGTATTCTTCTATGGAGGCTAATCAAACAAGTGGATCTGTTGCCTCCGAGCTTCAAGGATATGCACTTTTGTGAGTTTGTAAACAAAGGTCAGTGAATATTCCACTAGAACTGGAGTATTTGCTGACCTTTCTTTATGAACTCACTAAAATACATAACCTTGAAGCTTGGAGGCAATAGATCGGCTTGTTTGATCAGCCTCCATAGAAGAGTACCAAATATTAGGTCCCTGGTGAAATCATAAGATCATTTAGAAGTGTACAGTATATGGCCAATTATCAATAATTTAAGACATTATGACAACTCCAGGCATATTTGTCAAATATTCGCTGCACAACGGTAATTTCATCCTAGTCATTTATTGGCTGCAATGGCAAACACATTAAAGACAATTAATTCTCGTGATCACAAAAAGAAAAACATATCCATGTGGGCCCACAAGAAAAATTTTGTACCGTTCTCTTCTTCACTTCCCTCGCACTCATACTACCCAACAAGGAAAGAAAAATCTACTGGCTACTGGAAGTTCGTAGGCTAGTTTGATTCTTTACATAAAAGTTAAAACAATTTCCTAAGAAAAAAACGAAAATGACAAACCATTGTTTGTTCTTCCTAACTACTTCTGTTGAAGTTCAATTTTCATCACATCTTTCATCTATGAACAAATTTGCAGTATGATCTTCTTTTATTTTTTTTTAAATTTTCACTCTTTATTTTGTTAAAATGACGCGTCATTACATTAATAAAATAAGAATATTGATATTGTACAATGTTTTATTTTTTGTAGTTCTCGCAATATCTATATCTCATAAAATAAAATAAGACACATAAGACATTCACTTCGTTACAAAAAAACTAAGTAATGATCTAAATAAGAAAAGAAATCTCGTTATATAAAGTTATCCACTTATGATCAGAAATTCTACATATGATACTATAATCTTGATATTAGAAAAATTATATCCTCTCATATATAATATGTTGCACTTGGTTTAAAAAAACGTTGTAAACTTAAAGCAAAATACATATATGATATAATGTGTACTTGATTAAGATCAAACTTAATAAATCTCTAGGGAATAGGCCAAAAATATTATGATGATTTGTACTTGATAACTTCTTCACATCATAAATTCGTAAATTTTGTTTTTATTTTATTTTATGAGCTACTTCATTGGAATTTAAGTAGAAAATGTCCTGATAGTTTCTCTTGGTTGGTGCACAGATTACCAACTAAAAAATCACCATATCTCAACCGAAATAATAGACTGCTACGAAAAGGAGAAGAGGGCCCCACAAAAGATAAAAAGAGGACTAGAAAGCCATCACAAAAGGGAAATTAAAAGGCAATGTTGCAAGAACCGGAGAAGCTAGTCATAAGCTTCCAAGCAACACATTTTTTTGGTTAATAATGGTCTATTACTCATGCAAAAAGAGACGAGCTGGTATGTAGCACATAGGGCCCAGACATCGTTCGTCGTCGCACTTGTAAATCTTTGCATTTGCATATCCAAGCCTAATAGTAATGTTACGGTCCAACTCATTCTTAAAATGAACAAGAAGTCGTATTAGAAATTGAAAAAGAATGCCCATACTGCAACTCCAACAGGCTCATCAGAAGACACAAGAGCTACCTCAATTGATAGAACTTAAAGCAATGGCGTCACCATGAAAATAGATAGACGCGCATAAGACTAACTAGCCCTAACAGTAAATTTTCCTTTGCTCTCCACAGACTACGACCACAACCAATTTAAACCACAAAATGCAGACTCATACTAGGTTTTCTACAAACAGGACATAAAGCCCTGAATGAATTTGGTCACTAATTGTTATATCAGCAATCAAAGCCAAATGGGGTAGATAGAAACTCTAGTTTCGAAGAACACATAAACATTGAACTAAATAACAAAGGGCATAGTTACCTGCACACCGGAAATTGCCTTTGCAACTGTTGACTTTCCGTGGGCCATACGACCTATAGTGCCTGATAGAGAACAACGTGGATTTAAGTAACTCACTAACTAGGAGAAATTTTCAGCCCATAATTACAAATAATAATAATAATAATAATATGATAATGTTACTGTACGTACAGACCGATATTTATGGTCGCCTGCCTTCTGGAGAGAGTGGAGTCAGTTTTGTCATTTACTTAAGGTCCTGCTCCATCAAATCTTAAGTAAATCTCATCTCAACTCATATGACTCAACTCATATGAATTCAAGAAATTAAGTAAGAATACTGTGCAAGGTAATAGTGATTTCCATATAAACCCAAAACAGGGCGACAGCAGGTTGCATGGAAAAGAAAAGCTACAACTGTTAGTTTAGAACACAATACACTCACACAACCAAAGCAAATTTAACCATTGATAACTAAGTAAACCGAAGCACTAAAGTTCTCGGCCTCAGTCCTGCGTACAAAGCAACAGGATAGAAACGATGTATAAGTAATACATTGAAGAAAAACAACGAAGGACCTTGATGATCGAATCGGAAGGAGAGGTTGTCCGAAACAATGATCATCTTTTAAACAACAAATGGATATGGAGATCAGGCATGAGCATGAATCCAGCAAATCTAGGTGACAGACTGCTGCATTTTATGAACATACGCAGTATACATTACCTTGAGCTCAACGCCAGAAAGAGCGGGGTGGCCAGAGCATCTCCGATAACTCCAAAAGGGTAACCTGCGGCAGAAATAGATGAAGGAGAGAGGGATAAGGATTCAAAGAAGAAATAGATAGATTTATCACTGCTAAATTTGAGAATTTCTTTCTCTATACTCCCGGCTCTATCCACTGAGGTAAACGCAAAATGTCTGGTCGGCGATCATTTCAATTTGAAGGTGCTTTTGCTTAGAATTTCTTTCTTCTTGATGGATTGTAAAGTATTAAATTAAGGGGTGAAACTTAGTTTAATTTGTTAATATGTGGATCAACATCAGGAGAAAAGGTGCTTTTGCTTAGAAGTCATTCATAAAATATTTTTCTGCTGTCGGAATCTACAAAACCATCCTGTTCTTTCTTCACAGCTTAGACGGAACGAAACAGTAAATACCGAGAGCGTTTGCCATTCTTGCAAACGAAAGAAAGGTCTGTATACCAATCCCCATTGAACCAGGAGATGAAGCACTGCCTTCTTCGAAACTTTCAAACAAACGTGGGTGTATCATATCCACAACTTCAGGCTTGCTAATAGCAACATTCAAATCTGCTAGCGAACGTAGTAGGTTAAGTTGCTCAGCAGGATGTACCCCTTTCCTTCCTGTAAATTTAAAAAAATGAAATTGAAGCATCCCAAAAGAAGCAGTAGACTGAACAGAGTTAAAAGGAGGGGTAATTCACATTGCCAGGTAAGATCTCTACAAATGAGAATTTACGCACTTCCAGAACATTATCGAATTATACAGTCACAAAACAGTTGAATGGATCACAATAAAACTCAAGTGGACTCCAACCACTCCACAGTTTGCCCACATTACGCCCCTCAAACGATCAGCATCGGTGGAAGCAATGGTGATCGGAATAGAGGTGCCAGAGCAATCGTAACCATGTCGATGAAGAGGAGCTTCAGAAGCAAGCGCAAAAATCAGGAGAAGACCGAGAGAAATCAGATCGATGACTGAATCTCCTCCTCGCCTTCCTTTTGAACGTGCGCTTAACTGAAGTAACAAAATTTGCTAATATTAAGGAGACGGTTAAGTTAGCGCAGAGAGAGCGAGTCCATGGGGGCGCCATCCTCCTCCGCAACGGCGCCCGAGAAAATGAAAAGAAAGAAAAGAAGGTCGGGCTTGCTTTCTGTTTAATGGGCCTCTAAACGGCTGGGCTCAATTTGTGTTCTCCTCGCCCGGAGCCGCCGGCCCTCAGCCCATTGCCAGCGGCTCTGCCGATTTTGGACCAAAAATGGAAAAATAAAGAAAAGAAAGGAAAAATCCGAAAACAGAATTGAACCAAACAAAACCGAAAGGAATTGGATTTTTGACTTGCAGTTTTTCCGAATAAGTTTGTCGTCACGACCATTTCACTTCCATTGAACTAACCGGGGCAACTGTTTCCCAGTTCCAGAAATCTAAATGAAGCAGTTCCTCTATCTTCTTCCCTTGAGTGAGATATCAGTGGGCGCACATTCCTGATGGCACAGTATTTGAAGAAGCAGGCCCAAACGTCCATTTAGCAAGAGCCCGCAAATTCGCAGAAGACTAAGTAAATAAAATTTGAAAATCAATTCAGAGTACAAAAAGAGCTGCCAAAACCGGAAGGTCCCCAACAAAGAAGAACAAACATAAGCGACAACGAAGATCAAATTGCTAAGAATACGACCAATACGACTGATTGGTCCGCGCGCCTCTCTTGTTACTTTTTTGTGTTCCCCTGCTCCACGGATACAATTCCATCCTACGGCCAAATCTCCATTTGTGGAAACCGTTTCATGGCTTCCATATGAAAACATGAAAAAGCACTGAGGAATCACACTGGTGCCAGGAGTCGGAGTGTGAATCTGCCGATCGAAAATCCTCCCAGCTATGTTGCTGCTCTCATACATCCCAGCCAAAACAGCCAAGTATCAAGCGATGGGTCGCGACCGAAGAACTCCTGTTGTTCTTTTCTAGTTTTAAGTATGTAGTGTTGTTCTTTTCTAGTTTTGAGTATGCAGCAGTTCGGGTTCAGTGATAACGAAGTAAGAATAAAAAAATAGAGATGCAATGCAAGGCACACAACAGAAGCCAACCCTGTATCCTCGCCCATCAAGTATTCTAGGTAGCCCAATCTTACAGAGCTTGAATCCTAGTAGTGTCAACCGATTCTCTTCAACTTTTTTCACTTTGAAAAACAGCCTCGTTCATTCGATGCTGAGTGTAGTACCCGTTTTAATCTTAAGATACAAGGTGTACTAGGATGAAGCTCTAAAATAAAGAAGGCATTATTTACAGTGGACAGCATTTGGTTCGATAATCACTGCCTTCATTGACTCAAAAACAATCGAAACCTTTAAAAGTCTGTGCCTTGCATAACCAGCAATCATGGTTCAACGAGACAAAATCCTTGTCTGCTAGACCAGGAAACACATGGTAAGCATCTTCACATAGCGAGATCCCATGTTCCAGTCATCTTATCATAGTTCAAAAAGTGCCCACAAAAAAGAAGGAAAGGCTACCATATCAAGGCCGCAACTCCTGACACAGGGCAAATGCATTAAAAAAAAAAAAAAAAAGATGGACACTACAGGAAATAAGAACCAGCATCAATATGCAACCTAATTGCAGCATTCAGGTTCCTTCATAAAATAGATCCTAATTTCAGTCGATGACACAATAGGAGCTATTTTTGGGTAACTGCAAGCGTGATTGTTTCTCGTTATGATCTAAGAAAAATCTGCAGCTGTTTTTTTATAATCCCCAAATCCATCAAGACAAACTAAGAATCATAAGAAAGTTGTGCAGGTGAGGTAACTTATGCTTCCCATAATAGACCCAAAAAAGCTATATAGAACCGTAAGTATCCAAACCACTTCAAAAAATATGGCTCCACGTCTATCGAGGGATTGAAGTCAGTGCATTATCTCAGTAACAGCAGGAAGTAGAGGACGCCATAAATTCTGCTCCACTCTTGCAATAGCACAAGTATCATCAGCGACTCCCTATATTTGGAATACAGGATAACAAAGGTCTCATTCTATCAGGCTGTGGAGTTAATGACAGCCAGTGCCTATCACTTTTGACTCTTAGAGTTATGATAATAACAAATTCCGACCATTTTTGTTACAAATGAGGAAAAGCAAGAACACAAGCATATCTTCCAATGTGTTAGATACATCGGAGAAGCTATTTATTTCCCATCACTCTTGAGGGGATAGTTAACGCAACAGCTCATTGACAAACTCATCAAGAACAACTACTCCACCCGAATAGCTATGCCAATCCCTTGATCCCATGGGAATAGCTTAATTCCAATGCACTTGAATGACTTGAATTTTCTTATCCATGTCCGACAGATGACCCAGTGAATATGTTTTTGTAATAAAGGACAACAAAATAAAAATTAAAGTACATAAGCACTGTCTAAGGAAAGAAAGAACAAAAAGCAAAAGACAAAGGAAAACATCACAAGACTATGTGAAGTCAGACGATGTCCGAATCTGAATAAAAGAGCAGAATACATAAGCACCCAAGATTCTAAAACCTCAACTCTTTGTTGTGTTGCTTCCCTATTCACCACACGACACCAAGCGGTGTGCCCCCAAGACTTCTCAGATATTGAGCCTCCTCCATGAACATTCCAACAAGGTAAAAGCTGAATGACATAATTTGAAATAATCCTTGGCCCTTTAGGCAAGCTAAGGACATGATTCCAAAGCTTAAGAGTAAACTCAATGAACAAAGAGATGATCAACAGATTGCCCAGAATGCTTACACATGCAACACCAATCACAAGAATGAAATTCAGTTTCCTGAGATCCTCAAAAGTAAAAATCTCATTCCGCGCTAATGTCCACAAAAGAAATAGATTTTAGAAGGTATATGGGGCAACCAGATCGCTTTAGAGGGGATGAACGAGGGGAGAAACTCCCCAACTTTTGACCCGGTTGAACACTGGGTTTGGTCAGATCAAAAGAGTTAGCGCCAGCTTGATCCCGCTATGACCACAGATGCTCTCACAATCCAATTGGACTTGACCTAATTATCTGGTCACAACTAATTGAATCGGCCAATCTATTCCAGTTTTGAAAACATTGGCACCACCGGCCGACAACCCCCTAAACTACAACCTTCACCGGCTCTAGTGGG
>JAGVVM010001062.1:0-47571 GCA_019149425.1 Psidium friedrichsthalianum | reverse complement strand
CCCACCCCACCTGCCCTTCCCCCACCCCCCCGCCTGGCGGGCGCTTACCATCTTCCATCCGCTAGATCCACTATCGCTAATCGAGTAGGATAGAGGCAGAGACATGAGAGACCAAATAACACGAGCTAGCAGCGACATAAAATGAGGACAACATGAATAACGAGAACGAGAAATAGAGAAGTGCAAAAAGAGACTCATGACCGCGGGGCTCGGCCGATGCGGCAAGACAGCACGAGGCTACTATAAGGAATAACAAACCACGGATGTACAAACATAATTAATGGCGACCAGCCCCAACAAACAGCGTACGCCACTCCCCTACACCCCTGTCCCCCTTCCCCCCCGTTGCACTAAGTGGTCCTGGCCGTGGCCCAGTCTGAAGACAAAAGCATGAGAACAACATCTTGCTGGTGTGAGACAGGAGTAATATTGGTTTTGCACTACATGTCATTACTGTGGTGTTCCTGGACACATTCAACGTTTTTGTTATAGCTGCATGAAAGGCCCTCTCATTCAGCCGCAGCTAATGTAGCCAATGCAGAAGAGTCGGGTGTTTCTTCGCAGTCGTCTGAAGGAGGAACACTGATTAGAATGTCCCGAGGAACTTGCTAGATAAAATCAGTTCAGATTTCTCAGCCAGTTTCCTCCTCTACAATTACTTTTGCTCAGACAGGTAATGCAACAGCGTGTCTTCATCTACCTCTCACCCCTGGGTCATTGATTCAGTGTACTGACATATGACTGGATCTTCAGGTACTTCTCTACCTTTCATGAGCTACGTCTAGTGTTACATTAGCTGATGGCTCTATATCCATAGTAAAAGGGATAGGCACAGTTCCACTGACATCCTCCATATCTTTATCTTCTGTCATGTACCTCCCAAATTTCCCGTTTAACCTATGTCCGTTGGTCATCTTACCAAAGAATATACTGTTCTGTAACCTTCTATCCCGATTCCTGTGTGTTTCAGGATTTGAAGACGAAGAAGACGATTGGTAGAGAGGACATATGTCAAGGGGGCTATATGTGTTTGATGATACTACCAGTGTTGCTTGTTCAGCAGTTTCTCCACATCAAGTTCACTGTCGTTGGGACATCCCTCTTTGGGAAGTTTGAAGAAGCTGATTCCCAGTTTCATTCTTTATCTAGTCTTGAGTGTGAGTCATGTCAGTTTGGAAAATTGCATCGTATTAGTTATAGTCCAAGAGTCAATAAACAGGCTTTCAGCCATTTGCTTTAGTTCATTCTGATGTTTGGGTCATGTCCTATCACTTCAAAGTGGGTTTCAAGTACTTCGTTACTTTTGTAGATGACTATTCAAGAGCCACTTGGCTATATCTAATGAAAAGTCGTTCTGAGTTATTTCTATTTTTGTGCATTTGTTAATGAAGTACATACTCAATTTTCTACTTCTGTTTGTATTCTTCGAAGTGATAATGCTAAAAGAGTATTTTTCTAAAACTTTCTCTGAATTCATGTCCTAACGGGGCATTCTTCATCAATCTTTTTGTTCGGATACACCACAACAAAATGGTGTAGCTGAAAGAAAGAAACGCCATTTGTTAGAAATTGCTCGCCTGATGTTGAAATGAAGGTAGATAAATCCTTTTGGCTGATGCTGTTATGACTGCATGTTATCTTATCAATCGCATGCCATCATCTGTTCTTAAGGGTGCAATTCCTCACTCCTTTCTTTTTCCTTCTGACCCTTGTTTCATTTGCCACCTCGTATATTTGGTTGTGTCTGTTATATTCGTGACCATCGCCCTGGACTTTCCAAACTGATCCTAGATCTCTTAAATGCATTTTTGTTGGGTATTCTCGTACACAGAAGGGTTATCGTTGCTATTGTCCTTCTTTGCATAAGTACTCACCACTATGATGTTTCCTTTTTTGAGTCTACTGTTTATTCTGAATCCAATGGAAGGCTTCTACAGTGGATGATGATTCCTTGACATATGTTATTATGGAATCAACACCCACTTCAGACTCTCCAGCTATCCCTCCACCTATCCAATATGTTTACAGTAGACGTCCTCGTCAACATGTGGAGTCCCCGCATATGTACCTCCGCCTATCTCGTCTTCTTTCTTCGGCACCAAATCAGTCACATACTGATCTTGATATTCCTATTGCACATCGTAAAGGAGTTCGTAGTTGTACAAACACCCTATTGCACAGTTTGTCTCCTATCTGGTTTATCTGCATCTTGTCGAGCTAGTCTAATGACCATTGATACACATCCTATCCTAAAACTGTTGTTGAAGCATTATCTAGTCAGGGCGAGGCAGCTATGGAAGAGGAACTATTGGCATGGACCAAAATTAGACTTGGGATCTTGTTCCTCTACCTGCAGGGAAGACCATTGGATGTAAGTGGGTCTTTTCTGTCAAGGTTAACCCTGATGGTTCTCTTGCTCGTCTCAAGGCTAGACTGATTGCTAAAGGGTATGCACAGGTTTATGGGGTTGATTATGGTGATACTTTTTCTCCAGTTGCTAAGATGACCTCCGTTCGTCTTTTACTTTCTTTGGCTGCTTCTGCTCATTGGCCTTGTTTCAGCTTGATGTTAAGAATGCTTCTTCATGGAGATTTACATGAAGAGGAATATACTGAGCAACCACCGGGTTTGTTGCTCAAGGGAGTCTGGTCATGTCTGTCGCTTAAAAAGATCTCTATATGGTTTGAAATAGTCTCCTAGAGCTTGGTTTGGGAAGTTTACTGAGGCAATACTCCAGTTTGGATTGTGTAGATGTACTAAATCATTCTATGTTTTATCGGTTTCTAGAGCTGGTCGGATATTCCTTGTAGTTATGTGGATGATATTGTCATAACTGGAGATGATTTACAGGGATTAAAGAGTTGAAACTGTATTTACAACACAGTTCATACAAAGAATTTGGGGCTACTCAGATATTTCCTGGGTATCGAAGTGGCACGGGCGAAGAAAGGTATATATCTTACAACAAAAATATGTTCTGGATTTGCTTACAGAGACAGGTATGCTAGGAGCTAAACCACTGGATACACCAATGGAAATGGGCTTGAAATGGTGGTAGAGGATGGTGAGCTGTTAGATGATCCAGAAATGTATCGAAGACTTGTTGGAAAATTAAATTATCTGACTATCACTCGACTTGATATTCCTTTCCGGTGAGTGTTGTGAGCCAGTTTATGTCTTCTCCTCGTACCTCACATTGGAATGCAGTAATCAAATTTTCAGATACTTGAAGAAAGCTCCAGGTCGTGGCCTCATTTATCAGGATCATGGTTACAAAAGGGTGGAAGCATTCTGGATGCTGATTGGGCAGGATCTCCTATAGATAGGAGGTCTACATCAGGGTATTGTACCTTTGTAGGAGGCAACCTAATATCTTGGAAGAGTAAAAGCAAAGTGTTGTGGCTAGATCAAGTGAAGAATCAGAATACAGAGCTATGCTCAAGCTACTGTGAGCTAGTTTGGATGCGTCAGTTATTAGTTGAACTTGGATTCGAAGACCCTACGTCAATGGAGTTGTGGTGTGATATAATCGAGCAGCAGTCCATATTGCTTCAAATCCAGTATTCCCTGAGCGTACCAAGCATATCGAAGTTGATTGCCACTTTGTCTGCGAGAAACTTCAAGCTAGAGTCATTTCTACTAGTTATGTTAGTACCATGAACAACTAGCTGATATTTTCACCAAATCTCTAGGGAGTAGTAGGATTGAGTATATTTGTAACAAGCTGGGCATGCTTGATATTCATGTTCCAGCTTGAGGGGGAATGTTAAAGGATAAAAAGAGTAGAATGGTTTTCAAGGGTATTTTGATATGTATATATACCTTTATTCTCATCAATAAAGTAAGATTATTCCTGCTAACAAACACCAAGAGTAACCTGTGACTCACATCTAAGGACATAGAAGGAAGAATGAGAATATATAATCCAATATAAGATTAAGTAAATTAGTATATTTGTAGCTCTTGAATGAGCTATAGGTTTCAACCCAAAAAAAAAAAAAATGAGCTATAGGCAGAGTTTTCTGGAAAAGATATTCTACTCCACACTAACTGGAAATCCAACAAATACGGCTGAGAAAAATATGGTCTGTCCTGTTAGGATGGCAGCACATATTCATTCAGTATTTTGATGGTTAAATTCAGAAGAGATGATGTGAACAAAATGTTCCAGAGAGAGAACAAATGGATCCATGGAAGTCAATCTGACAGAATTGAATTCCTTGAAGAGAGAAATTAGATCATGCCTTCAGCATACAACTTCAAGGAGTATAAAGCGTTCATATACACACACCTATGGTAAAGGGATGACTACTGCATTTGTTAGCAGAGCACATCCGGATCTGATAATTGTCCAACTGGCGACACATGTGTTCTTAGGATGACAGCAAGCACAATGTGCCTACTATCTGCAAACCAAGCTATGACCAAATCAGCTCAACCTAAATTAAGAATAAGATCGTCTCCAACAGATTGTGGGATCAGAAACAAAAAAATAACTACAAAGCCTCACATACAGGGCAATATAATAAATGAAGAGAGTTGTAGATAACTAAAATTCATTGATCTTACCTATCCCCAGATAGACATGGTTGGTGGAGAACTCCAACAATCGGATGATGATCATCTGGAAATGAAATTTCTAAAACTTCTGCAAAGAGAACAAGGGAATAAATCACTGTCTAAGCATAAACCATATTATTATGAAAATTCTATGAATGAAAGGAAGTTCAAAACACAGGTGCTCTTTGAATATGCTCAACTGTGCTCTTTGAATATGCTCCAAACTCGTAGAGATCTAACACAAAGTTCCACAACACTATCAATCTATTAACATTGTCTGCGACTTTCCTAACAGCTTAAGCTATCACGAGAACTGTTAATTCAAATGGTGTCAAAGCTTAGGGTCAAGTATTCGAATCCTCCCTTCCTTATTTGCAGTTATGTCTGTCACTCCTGTTCATCCAGCTTCCAGCTGTACTCTGAGTGGTTATCTTGTCCACAGTCTCTTATATATTCATATATAATGTCTGGCTACTACAGTACTCAACTTGTAAATAGCATTCTAACAACCTAAGTGATTTAGTACAAGGGGTACATGACTTGAAACCTTATTTGAGAAATTTTCAATTTGTTGCAGAAGAACGAGAGCATACAACTCATTATCAACCTAAGATTCAACCTATTCATATTCCTTTATAAGGTAACTAGTCGAAATAGTTCTCAAGGTGCATACAAAAGGAATTAGAAACTGGTTGCCAATATGTGATGCTCCATAAGATGGTAAACAGTCTAAAGATACATGACATGAGCACCACAAAATATTCTTCTGACTGCACATGTATTAGATCCAGGCATGTGTTTCTTAAGAGTAATTTCTAATTAAAAGAAAGTCATAACCACATGCATGTGAGAAAAAAACATATGCAAAATCCTATTTGTAGCAGCCTCCCAAAAGAATTGTTCCCAGGTGGGGTAAAGGTAATGGCATGAGAATTAGGCCATCAGCAGATACTGCTAATCATCATCAGCTTCGTGATGAGTTTACTCAAGACACCATTTAACAATGCCATTAGTGACATATGTGTGGATACTATTAACATATAGATATATTTTTTATGGATACATATCCATTTGGTTTATTTGATTCTTGCTTGCTGGTGTGGGCATTAGAGCATTGAGAGGGCCTTTCCCTAGTATGAGAAGAAATGGAAAGGATGTACCTCTGGTGTACCAGTTATCATGCCCACAGTAAACAGTTCACATTTTTCCTCTTTTCTTATCAATGAATAAATCTCTTTACGTGTATGACCTAGATGTCTTGTCTTTTTCAAATAAGTGATTCGATGGATGGGATTTGGTATGATACTTCTGAAACCGATAAGGTTGATATTCAAATATAACTTTTTAGAACGTATAGATTTGACCACATAAGCAGGACCACCAGTGCAGCAGTTGACTGGACAACTAGGGGTAAAGCACTTTCGGTCTGTACCTTACCCTGCTCTTGTACCTAGAATGGAAATACCCGAGTCTAGCTCCGAGGCTGTCCCCAAGAGCTCTCTTACTTGCAAACTGACTAGCTCCCACCCTGCTTCCAAAATCTTCACTGTCTTGAAAAGGGCTGGCTAGTCCTTCCTATCAGTTTAAGGCCAAGATGTTGCAAGTTCGGCCAAGGAAGGTTCAGCAGCTCTAAAAAAGTTAGTTCGAAGAGTCGGATGCAAAAGTTGTACATTTCCCGCATGCTTACCCAACCCGTAAACTACCCTTCTATCTCTCTCAGGAGCAATTTCATTTCACAGAGTTCTAGATCAGTAAATTTAGAAATACTCATCAATTATGGAAAAACTGCAATAGACTGACCATTCAGAAAGGGAAGGGGGGGTTACTGCTTATAGAAGTTGCAGGAATGTGATAAGGCAACTGGCAAAGTTCTCCACTTTCAGCATCGCACTTCAGTACAGAAAGCAAACCATGCTCATCACCAATATAGCTGCACATGATGATAAAGTAGCAGTAACTTGAAGCATTTACAACCTATTCTCTTGCAAATCAGTTGGAATGAAATAAGTAGCAGATAAAATTACTGCACAATCTTACATGAAGTTGGAGCCTGTGATTACAGAAAAAGCTGTAATGTTTGACTCCCATTGTAAACAAGAAGCTAGGCTCCTGCTCTCCAGATTCCAAACCTATAAAGAATGGCATCGATATAATGAAATTGTTGCTTTATTATATTCTATTTAACCTAATTCAGAAGTCCCAAAGACAAAGCCTAGGCCGCTATTGGTTCCTGCCTGGATGTAGTTGTCATTCGAGATACTGAGTAAGATTCCCTGGTTCCTCAGGAACTGTCAGAAAACAGGTTAACATTAGTCCTGGGTAAAGGAAATTTCAAGAGGATATCTAAGTGCCACACAAGCATGTGCAGAAAAACAAAGTTCTAGTTCCCCCTAGCAGACAAAGCATACACTACAAGACCAACACTGCAACCATGACACTGCAAAATAAGAGATCAATTCCCCAAAGCTTTTAATCATTTTATCTAAGTTTCAGTTTTTAAATTACGACCAAAAAGCTCCTTACTTTCAAGCTAAACCATCCTAAACAAGATTATATAATCTAAAAAAGTACATATCATTCTATATGTGTATTGAACAAGAAAGCCATCACATGCAGCTTGAATGAAACAATGCCCTAAGTAACGACTAGAAAATGCGAAACAAAGAAAGAGAATCAAAGACAGCAACCACATATGCCTGCAGCTACATGGATAGTTAACTATACATCCGAAATTCTAGACTTTAATAAATGATAACCCAGATTTGCAGTTGAAAATAAGCCGCAAAGAGTGGAAATACATTCCAAGATTATTTCCACAGAGAACTTAATTGTGTAATAATGTACTGTCTTTAAAGTGTCAAGTTTATAAAGAAGAAAGCTAAAGAAATGCTATATTGCATAGTCTCCATCATGTATCAAAACCTCATGAGACAATCTCCCTCCCCCCCCCCCCCACCCCAAAAAAAAGAAAAAGAAAAAACGAAAAAACGAAAACTAAACCAAAACAAAACAAATAGACATGTAAAAGCTATGTTTCTTCAGGGTAAAAGCAGTCAAAATCTTTCAACCATTAACACTGCTCAATATTGTTGAAGGAAAATCACTCCCTCCTAATGACATGGAAACCTTTTTAGTCTGCACTAGCATAAGGAATGAGATAAATTGGATAACAAGAGCATAGGACCAAGACATTGTAAGTCATTTGACATCAGAGCTCTGCTACATTACAAGTACTTGATTCTCAAACCAAATCATGTAGATTTCCCAGTTCTAATCTAGCTGTGGCTCAAAGGAATTGCTCTTAGCATACTTGTCAATGGAGATAGAGAGAAGCCCAAGCATTTGTAACCAGGCACTCTTTGACTCAGTACCTTTCTACCAGATTTCACTCATGCGTGCTGCTGGTATACTGTCAAGCAAAAGAAGCAGTAACTGTATACTCCTATCAATTTTTGCTTAAAAAGCACTGGACATTGGCCTTCACATAATCAAGTGACAAACAAAAAAATCTGAATACGAAAACATTTTTGAAAGGTTCATTAACATATGCATTCACTCTTCAAATACAAAACCAGAGCAAGACAAATAGCAACGGGAATCTACATTCATGAGGAGAGAACAAAACCTCTAGTGTTTGATAGGAAATTGTCTAGGAGATACGAAAAGCCCTTCAATGCCATCACCACCGATCACTTTGATCCTGCCATCTCTGCAACAAGAATATGAACGTACAGAAGTTCCAAAACTGCATGTTCAGTTATGCAGTCCACATGGTTTAAGTTGCCACATAATGGAGGAGATTATTACTCTTCCAAGACTTCCATCAAGAGAAAACAGCAGCATTCAAACTTACAGGGTACGATTGCCAAAGGCGCTGAATGGGTCGAAAGCAAGAATTGAAGCTGTGGATGGGACCCATCGTGGACATAAACGTTCAAATCCAAATCTTCCATGCTGAATTGTTCATGCTGTGCGTCCCCTGTGTAAGTATTCTCTTCCATTAATCAAGTCATCTCACAGTAAAAATCACCAAACAAGAATCATTAAACAAGCAGGAACGCGAAACAACCACACAAGGTCAACACTTAATGAAATTCGGCAACCACAACAGAGTGTGATTGCACATCTTGAGCTATCAGTGGCATGCAAAACATCTCCAGATCACTTCAGCTCCATATGCAAACACTGCATCCTCGATCGCAGCTTGACAATCACGTGCTACTTGTCACTAAACTGGCATGGAAGTGTATATCAGTCCCCAAATCAATCCGCATGTTAAAAACCCAACCAAAACCTTAAGCTGTTACGTGGTGGAAGATCATGTCAAGCATATAAAGAGCGTGTAAACCCTCCCTGTGGACAAATTAATACCCCTCTCACGTGCAAATCGGACTAAGATGGCACATGGAATTGACCCACATCCATGGAGTGAAACCAATACTATGTTAAAAGGTCCGAACCCATTGCTTAAACTGCTTAAACTGTGTGAGACGGAGGGTGACAACGTGCATAAACAGAGCATGTAAAACAACGTAGACAAGACGTAAGGTCCTTTCAACACGGCAAGTCATCGCTATTCGCTAGTACACGAATAACTCCGAAAACAAAAAACGGCACCATCACGAAGCTACGACAAAGGCTGCGATTGACTGGTAGCGAAAAGCTGCCATAAAGTGGACTGCCAAGACCGAAAAAAACGAACGTGACAAGAAAAGCATAGAGAGAAAACCTGGGGAGACTGTGAATCGCTTTTCGAACAGTCGCTTCGCGAACATGGCGAATCGGGCAGCAAAAAATCGGGAGATTCCGAAGGTTTCTTGTTTCCAGATTTGAAATTTGGTCTTGAAATGGAGACGATGTTGTAGTTCTTCGAGGCACGCCTTTTGGATTGGTTGCAGCTCCAGCAACCCTTTTGTCCCGAGAATATCAACATTGGGTGTCCGGCCGCCACGTCAGCAAAGTCCCACCATTCATTGGTCGCCACGTGTGCAGCTGCCCTCTCTCTCCACAAACTCTTCACGTTCTCTATTCTTCTTTCAAAAGAACGAAGGTCTTTTTCTCCATCCGAAGGTGTCTCTTCCCGTTCCAGCCGCCGTCTCTTCGATTCGTTGCCTTCCTGTCTTTCACCTGTCTCGGTTCCCACCGGCGGCGTGGACTACGGCCGACGTGGCCACCGCAACCTCGCTTGGTGCTCTGAACCCGATAGGATCGCAGGGGGTCTCTCCTTGTGCTCGAGTTATTCTTCGTCCTCCTTCGCCAGAGGCGACCGCGCCCTTGACCGCCGGCTCGAAGCTCTCCGTCTCTTGCCCAGTGAAGTGCAGAACAGGTAGTTCGCTTTGTGGAGTTAACTTGACCAATGGGTAATGGATTGGCCATGAACTATGCGCAAATCAACATATCCTTCTCTGATCGACGGACTTAGTCAAGTTTGAGAAGTTTGGGCCCGGACAAGAAGGAGGTCGACTCAAAGACAAACTTCACATTACGCACTCGACAGATGCTGAAGTTTGTACGACAGACATGTTCTTACTTTTTTCTGAGTCAAAGGTAAGCGTATATCCCAGAAGAAGTTCAGACGCAGAACCCGAATAGCTACAGAACACGAAACAGAGTACTTCAGGATGCAGCATGAACGTGAAAGGCAAAGAAGAAAGGCATTGTAGCTGAACCCCAGCTAGTGTTAGCTTCGGCTGATGATGCTGCAGAAACTAATCCAAATTGGTGATGCCGCTGACACTTTTTCCCCCTTAGCAATTAAGGCTTTCTTTCAAGTTGTAGGATGATCAAAAGTTTTACTACGTCAAATTCGTTGGCTTAGGATCTTTACATGCCGATGAACCTTCGTCTCTGCTCTAGCTTTTGTGTTGGTATTATGATCCAAACTACGGAAATGTTTGATTTATTCATTCTTAGTTAAGCAAACTCATGAATTTCAATGGTAGTGTCCTTCGTTGTTGGATTTCCTCATCCCAACCAGAGAGAGAGAGAGAGAGTTCCATCAACATATATAACCAATATGTATCATGGCCCTCATGGGGAATCCTTACATTTAGACAAAGAATTAATACCAAGAAAAAACATCAAGTTGGTACACATACGATAAATATTCTCCCAAATTAATACACTTGTGACGAATTTACCTATATTAGTTTTCGCTAAATTTTATCGTCATACTGTTGAGTTGGATAACATGTGGTAGTTAATGGATGTACCAAGTTGGATTTTTGCCCTACGTTCGTCACAGATATACTAATTTGAGGTTTTCATGGTATTAATCCAATTTAATAGAAACTAATGGAGAATAATTTGCTATAAGTGTACTAATTTGGGATTTTGTGGTAATTACTCATGAATTAGTACAAGGTACATAAGAAATTCATTGAAAGTTTGAAATTCAATTAATAGATCCTAGAACAACATGACAACTTGAGAAGCATGATTAGGGGTGATCGGTTCCTGATTCGGTTTGGTTCCCTCAAGAATCAGGAATCAAATCGATGGTCCCAGTTCCCGAATTTTTCACAATCAAGAACCGGACCGACCAGTCCAGTCCAGTTCTTGAGTGGTTTCATTGGACCGAAACACAAAAAAAAAAGGAACTATAACAAGAGCTATAAACTCTTGTGAGCCGTTAGCCACATTATATCCACATCTGTATGTGCGCCCACATGCACACAATTATATGAAAACTACTATCTTAACATGGACGAATGTGCAACTGCTGCAATTTTTCAAATTTAAGCAACAACCAACTAAGTTTGACCACATCCCTAGGTCTAGAAAATTGTCCTCTTCTGATGTGGAAGTGCGCAATAGTTAATCCTCTAATGGAGCAATGCCCAGGAATTAAAATGGGAAAAAAAAATGGTATCCAACAGCACTTTATATGCATAAGTAGGAAATAAAAGAAAAATTTCGACCGATCCCCGAGTCCTAGGCCCCTGGAAACCAATAATCGGACTGCCAGCAACCGATTCCAATTTTCATAACCACAAACCAGACTGCTGCCCTCTAGAATCAGGAACTAGACCACCTATCCCAATTAGATCAGGTGGTCCCAATTCAGTCTGTCTGATTTGCTCACCCCTAAGCATGATGCTCACCTCCACAAGTGCAATCTACAAAATGTTTGAATCTGCATGTAGAACTGTAGATCATGACTATTATACATAAGAAGCTCTTCCACAAGCTCTCATGTGATCATGACTAGTATACAAATAGACTGTAGATCATGACTAGTTTACAATCTGCTTCTTAGATGGATGAGCCTTTTTGTAAACCTCCCTGGAAGTGGGGAACTTACGCTTGTCGATTAAATGGGGTGGTCGAGCTTTGCGGGTTTTGAACTTTGATCCGCCAGCCCTCCACCGAGCTTTTATACTGTTTCCACACAAATAATGGTGATGAGAAAATATCTTAACGACTTTTTTTTGTCGAGAAAAAGATGCCATTCATCTATCATATAATACTTGAGAGTTACAATTTTCAGATCTAGCACATTCCAAACAACTGCTGAACAAAATAAAAGCGAGATAGCCAATAATAAACATTGTCTGCAGTTAGAAGCGCACTCTCATCCCTCCAGAATAAATCTGTCATCATAAACTTTCGCGCTCAATCACCAAACTTAGTGATGTGCATGCAACAAGATATGTCACTTCACTTGCAATGGCTTGTGATGCACATTTAAATTCAACGCCCTCATTACCATTGCCTTGCAAAGACACAAACATCAATATGTTGAGAAAGCATAGATCAAATACTTGTAGGAAACTCCCAGGTCTTTATCTAGATCTAGTTCGAAGAGAGTAAAACCCTCAAATCTTAACTTAACTCTAAATGAGGAGAGAGAGCGGCCTAATCTTGAAGTGATTGTGAAGCCATACCACGAACATCCTCCTTGGCGACTATTGACTGAACGGATGGCTGAACTAATCTCCACATTTTCTCAAGATTAGCTACAAAAATTTTTTCACTCGCATAAAAGGAAAGCTTCAAAGATAGAAGAAGGAAGAGGAAGGAAGAGGGGAAGGGCTCTCCCCCCCTCAAGGATAGCGGCGGCGGCTTCTCAAGGAAAAAGGGGGAAGGGGGAACTCCAGCGAGAGAGAGAAAAAAAGAGAAGAAGCTATCTTAACGACCTTACAAAACAGAAAAATAGGATAATAACATATATGGTTTCTGAATCTTGACTCAATATGCAATATATCGCCTATACTCGAAATTTGTTCAATGTGATATCTGAACTTTGGCCCGATGTGCAATATGGTCCATAAACTTTTAATTGTTCAATATGATCTATGAATTTTTTGAACATTTTAATATAGTCCTAGGATTAAATTAAACATGCACTAAAAGTCTAGAAAATTCACTGAGTTGGTGATCTTGCCACGTAGATTCCCTGATGACTACATTGGCCAGTCATTAGCAATTTTAGGACTAGATCGACTATACTAAAAAGTTTAGGTCTGAATTCTCATTCTACGATGGATTTAGGATCTTTTTAAACAAATTTTCCTTTGGAGTATTAGTTTAACCTTTTTTCAAAAAAAAATACTCCCCTAAGAATTCATGATGAGCTCTATCTTCGTCCATTTCTAATTAAAACAACTTCCCCCTAATTATATCGATGGGATCAGCCATTCTTTCTAATATGAATACACGATATGAATTCTGGCGACGAGTTGGACGCCCTCGCATGGATACATCCGACGTAAACTTTCGCATGAATGCTAGGCAAGAGGATTGCAATCTACGAATTCTATATATCTTGGTATGACATCTAATTTGTAAGTATGAAACTCGTAAATGAAGTAGTTGACAAGAGATTAACTATATCATTTCCACTGCGACAAATATCGCATGTGTTCTTAGGAAAAGAGATTGCTAATCTTCCAGGACCGCAAGGGATCGCGAAGAACACATAGAAACTCATGGAGGGGGGTCATTGTCTAATTTTAAAATAGTATGAAACTTGTAAAAGAAATAGTTGACAGGTGATTAACTTTATCATCTCTATTGTGACAAATATCGCATGTGTTCTTATGAAAAGAACACATAGAAACTCTGGACGGAAAACGGAAAAGAACACATAGAATTTCTAGAAGTCTGTGGACCTAGACCAGCACGATAGATAATAGGGTTGCACAAAGACATTCGCAAGAGACCGGCTAATAAAAGCAGCTCTAGGCTCTCCTTTTCCGTTTTCCGTTCTAGAGTTGTTATGTGTCTTTCGTGAGCTCTTGTGACCCCAAAAGATAAGTAATTTCTTTTCTAATAACACATGCGCTATTTGTTGCTATAGAAAAGACAAGGGTAACCCCTCTCAACTATTTCATTTATGAGTTTCATAGGGGCGAGGCTGACCCTCACCAGATTTGGGCAAGGGTCGCGCCCTCGCCAACTGCCGGTGAGGGTCTCTGGTCTCTCGTCGGTTGTAGCAAAAAGGAAGAAGAGAAAAATAAAATAGAATGAAAAGTGTCTTTGGATGAAATTGCCCTTTTATCGGTCGGATTACTTAGTCGGGCGTCGAGGTCAGACCTTTATTTAAAACTGTCATGACAACTTTAAGCATTTATTTGAAATAATATTTACTTCATGTCCTTATCTAAAAAGACAAGAACAATCAGGTCTTTATTTGAAGTTTTACCTTAATGATTTCATCACTTGACTTTATCGTGTTAGAGAGAGTATTCCAACCTAGGCCAGCACAATAGTTAATGGGATTACACAAAGAAATTCACAACAGACTAGCTAATAAAACAGCCATAAGCTTTCCTTTTCCGTTTTCTGTTCCGGAGTTTCTATATGTTCTTTCATAAGAACACATGCGATATTTATAGCAGTAGAAATGATAAAGTTAATCTCCTGTCAACCATTTTTTTAATGATATTTTCTTGAATTTCTTACATTTTTCTTTTCTTTTCCTTTTTTATTCAAAGGGCCGGCCGCACTGACCGAAGCTAGCGACCCCACGGGCAAGGGGTCAAGGCTCCTTGATAATGCCAACGACGGCATCTTGTCGGCATCAGCGAGCCCTTGATGTGCTTGGTGACGGCTGCATGAAGGCCGCCACACCCTCCTCTTCCAAATCCGGCAATAGCGGAGAGCTTTGCCCTAGGCTAGTGAGGGCTTCGTGGCCCTTGCCCAGGAGCTGACGAGGGACATGACCCCTCCCTTAGTGATCGGCAGCCTTGCCAATCCTTTGAGCTAAATAAGAAAAAATAAAAACAGAAGAGGAAAAATAAAAAATATATATATTAAAAATTATCCACCTCGATGTAGTTGTGCCACGTAAGATAGCATCATCTCGTTAGGCAATTTTAGATCAAAATTGTCCAAATAGACTTAATTGAAAAAACGCAAAAAGGTTTAGGATTTGATTAGCAAAATTAAAATAGGTTTAAGTGCATTGGAAGCTCTAAAATTTATCACAAAATGCAGTTGAGTCCTAAAATTTTGAAAAAATATAAACTAGTCTTAAAACTTATCGCGAAGGTTCAATTGAGTCTAAAACTTTCAAAATATACAATCAAATCATAAAAATTTCAAAAAGTGCAATCAACAAAAACACTTGGTTTCACCAATTAAACAATTTTAGGATTTGTTACATTTTTTATGAAATTTTAATGACTTAATTGTATTTATTGAAAGTTTTGGCATTTAATTACCATTTCGTGATAAGTTTTAGGACTTTTAAAGTGCACATGATAACGCTTCAAGAAGTGGATTTCTACTCTACAAATACTTTTGAAGCAGAAATCTGTTTAGTAATATAACTTTTGAAGAAGAAATTCGTTTAGTAAAGAAATTTATACTTCTGAAGCGAATTTTCACGTCTGAAGTTTGTTTTTTTCTCATTTGAGAAGTTAAAAAAAATTATTTCTCAACACAGAAGTACTTCTTGGATGAAAAAAAAAGCTCAAGAAATACTTCTTGCCTCGCCCTCTTTTTATAACACCCTTTCCCTCTTTTTGACCACATTTACCTCCGTCAACCTTTACTGCCACCAACCAGTGCTCACCGCTGCCCCCACCCACTGCCCCCTGTCGCTAATTGTCGCTAATTGTTGCTACCCATTGCCGCCCATGATCATTACTAATTGTCAACCATCGCCTGCCGTCGCCCACCATAGATCTCTATCGGTCGCCACCCACCATCAACTTCTACCCATCGCCACCTGTAAACACTGCCGCCTGCCACTATTGTCGATCACTACGCTGCGTATGGTAACGATTCTGATCCCAAAAACTGATTTTGATTAAAATGATTTTTTCTGATTCTATTTCTGAATGAGTTTTGGAGAACCAGAAACGCGTTTTATAAATGCACAAAATTTTATTTTGAAAAACTGTTTTTCTTTCTAATTTTTAGGCCTCATTATGAAAATGAGGTCAAACTAGCATAATATAAGCTTTTTCTATTTTTAGGAAATTTCTAAATTTTTGTGATTTTTTAAAAAATTTCAATTTTTTTCAAAATTTTTATTTTTATTTTTATTAGGTTTGAGAGAAAAGTGACGAAAAAATTGAAAAGAAAAAGTGAAAGATGTGAGATTTCATTATGTTTTGTGATTGTCAAAACTGATTCTTTTTCAGAACCAACTTTTTTTGGTTCTGGATTTTACTCTAAAACT
Organism: Psidium friedrichsthalianum; assembly: GCA_019149425.1. Classification (NCBI taxonomy): domain Eukaryota; kingdom Viridiplantae; phylum Streptophyta; class Magnoliopsida; order Myrtales; family Myrtaceae; genus Psidium; species Psidium friedrichsthalianum. The sequence continues at coordinate 31,379 of JAGVVM010001062.1, read as the reverse complement.
GATTCTGATTCTCTAAAACTGATTCTGGAACAGAATCAGAATCAGAATTATTTGGGTTACCAAACATGATTCTCATTCTTTACTGTTCCAGGGAACAGAATTAGAGAATGAGAATGGTTACCATACGCAGCCTACGCCAACCCCCCATTGCCAAGCATCAACCACCGTGCTGCACACCGCTGCAGTCTACCGCCGACCTCCGCCATCGAGGCGCCGTCTCTGACCGCCGGAGTAAAAAATAAATAAAATTTTTTATTTTTAAAAGTAATTAATATTATTTTTTAAAGAAACTTAAAAGTTTAAAAATAAAGTAGAAATTTCTTGATCTTCGACATAATTTTTTATAGAAGATTTTATGTTAATCATGTTTCAGAAATAGAAATTTTCAACATTTACTAAACGAATTCTCTTATCAGCAATCAACTTCTGGAGAAAAAAATAGAAAATCACTTCTGCTTCCGAGTAGAAGTAGAAAAATTAACTTCTGGTAAGAAGTTGATTTATGATGCAGAAGTATTGGCCGTGCACCCTAATGTACTTATTCTGTTAAAATATTTAGAATTGAATTGATAAAAATATAATAGAATTTATTTATTTTTGGTATAATTTTCTCCTATGCATGTAGGGTATACAGTTAAATGATTAAGTACGTTTTGTTGGTCACATTTAGGCTAGTCAAGATTGGTATTTTTTTGTCACATATAGGCGTGTGACGATAAGCTATTAATGATTAAGCTTCCTTTTTTCCGGCCACATCAAGAGCGACCCTTGCCTTGACCCTCCTAAATGTGACAAAAAAAATTAGTCTTGACCAGCCTAGAATCCTAGATGTGAGTGCCCACCCTGTTCATCTTCTCTATCCGAAGCAACTTCCCAGCGCATCGTCATCGTCAACGTCATCGTCGTCGTCGTCTTCATTAAATAACTTTCAGAGCATCCTAGCAAGCTCCTGTCAACCCTCGAGAGACCCCATTACCAGACGAAGAAAAGCAAGTAACAGTTTCGTCTCTCTCTCTCTCTCTCTCTCTCTCTCTCTCCGTGCCTTCTTCTTGTCGATCCGTGGTCTCGACCCTGCCTCACGATGACTGTTCACAAGTCTGCGAAACCAGGTGGGTGTCAGCTACTTGTTAGTTCAGTCCGGCTCTTTGCAGGATCAAAGCTCTGTTGGATCGGTTTAATTTAGATTTCACGCTCCTGGGTATCTGCAATTTTCGAGGCTCTGTTGATCTATGTGCGTGCAAGATCCATTTGGCGGAAAAGAAGTATCTGGGTTATTGATTAAAGCCTCTCTCTCTCTCTCTCTCTCTCTCTCTCTCTCTGGTTTTGAGTGTGTTGGAGTCGATGGTATTAGGCATGGAGTTTGTATTTATTGGATTGATGAGAACGGCAAGTATCTGGCAAGTCTTGTGGGTTCAATGGATTGAGCTCTGATTATCATGAGCTGCGAATCGTTTAGACGCTTCCGTTGATGTTAATGTCCGCAGTATCCATTATGCGATTCATACATAGGGGTAGCATTGATTAGTTTGATTCTGATGAATGCAATTTGATATCATCCTTGCAGATGATCTGGAAAACAAGGCGAGAAGTTCTTATTTTGGTTTACCGGGATTGGATGTTTCGGTTGGATTTCCTCTAGCAACTCCGGCTTCTGTTTTCCCTCCTTGCAGTAAGCAAAATTGTTGTTTTGCTGTTTCTATTGCGTAGTCCAAAGCATGGATTAGTTATGACTCTGAAGTAAATTCTAGACATGCTGCTAAACTCAGTCCCTTTCTGTGGTTCATGCAAGAAGTACTTCTTTCCCTTTTGTTTCTTCTTACACATTTATGTGCTTCAGCGTCAGATTATTACCATTTTGACGACTTATTGACTCCTGAGGAACAAGCTATCCGGAAGAAAGTTAGAGAATGTATGGAAAAGGAAGTTGCTCCGATCATGGCAAATGTATATTTCCTGAATATTGTTCTTATTTGCATCTAAAATGTGGTTGTGGTGCCTAGTCATGCCAGAATATTGAACTTTAACCATTGTCACTATCGCTTGATACTCGATGTTGTCTGATTTCTTATACTTTGTTTGGACAAGTTTTTATATTGACTTTTCCACCTTCAGTATTGGGAGAAGGCAGAATTCCCTTTTCATATCGTTCCAAAGGTTGGCGCCCTTTGTATTGCTGGTGGCACTATTAAGGTACTTTTCTGCTTTTTTCAATAGATCTGGCCCTGGCAGTTATGTACAATTACGAAAATTCTTGTTAAGAAATCCAGTATGTTGTTTTCTTATTATATCTCAGAACATCTATGATATTTCTAGAAAGTATTTGCCCATGAAGATTTGGGTGTATGATGACAAGTATCTTGTAATGCATTTGGTGTATAACTACAAGTATCTTGTAATGCATTACTGTTGACTTCATTTGCCATGTAACACGTCTTGGCCAATGTATATATATGATGTATGCAATTCACTTGGATTGAATGTTTAGCTGCTGCCATTTTTGTCATGCACCATAATTCAGTGAACCTTGAAGAATCAGTCCCATTGCTGCTTGCTATTGTTTTATGCTGACTCATGCTTGACTTGTTTTGGGTAATTAGGGTTATGGTTGCCCTGGTCTCTCCATGACTGGAAGTGCTATTTCTATTGCTGAAGTTGCTAGGGTGGATGCGAGCTGTTCTACATTTGTTTTGGTTCACTCTTCTTTGGCAATGCTCACTATTGGTAAGGACTTGATCTTCTATTTGGGGGGTTTATTGCAAGGTGTTAACGCTAATTCTTGTTGACTTGACTATCAAGAATAGCATTATGTGGTTCTGAGGAACAGAAGCAGAAATACCTACCTTCTTTGGCAAAATTTGATACTGTCGCTTGCTGGGTAAGCAGACTGACTTGTAGATCTGCAGCGCTTCTCATCATTACATTTCTAGCTGTTTGATTTTCTTTTCTTATGCTTAGGCTTTGACAGAACCCAATTATGGAAGTGATGCAAGTGCTTTAAAAACATCAGCTACAAAGGTATGGTTTTCATCCAGTATACTTCCGACATCTAAGAAAACACCAATCAAGAGAGAACAATTCTATGAATAATAAATGTTTAATAAACAAAGAAACTTAAGAATTTTGTTTTATTTCTTATGGCTCTCTCATAGGTGGAAGGAGGATGGATTCTCGAAGGCCAAAGCGCTGGATTGGGAATAGCACCTTTGCAGACTTGCTGGTCATTTTTGCTAGAAATACTTCAACCAATCAAATAAATGGGTATGCTAAATGAGTTTGCATTTAGGATGTCAGATGCTTGCTTGTCCAGCCACACTGAAGTTTCCCTCATGCATGCATTTGATTAGCATAAATTCGTTGGAAGTAGTATATTCTATTTACGCGTTCACACAATTATTTGTTCTGATCTGTATGGCTCTTCTTGTTTATCCCTAAAGAAAGAAGCAGAAGAGGAAAAGGACATAGTTATATTCTCTCACACAGGCAGGGTAATTTGTGAACAATTGTTAGAACATCATGGAAGATGTTTGATTGAGGCTTCGTTGTAGAGCTTTTTATTTTGTTTTTTTCACAACTGGATTGTGAAAGCATATGCGATTTGCTCAATGCAGATATATACCTCATTGTTGAGCATATTAGATCATGTAACCCAACCCCTCCCTCCCTCCCTCCCTCCTTCTCACCACAATAACAAAGGGCGGTGGAAGGCACATGGATTTATATTTAGTAATAGGTTAAGAATGTCACAGCAGAATCTTCCTCTTGACCGGTGAGGATCAATCGTGTTGGGATCAAGGGATCAATGAATCTATTAACAGGATAATTACTAGGATCGTACTTCAATAGTTAGTGGTCTGCTTTCATCCTCCAGATCTCGAATGATACTCTCTCAATGGATTTTTATCAGCATACATATTCTGCAGGTTTGGAGATTTACAGAAGGTTGTTTTGCAGATATATAAAAAGAAAGATGTCTCCTGGATTATCAGCTAGAAAAATAGAAAATAAAATTGGCCTGCGCATTGTCCAGAATGGAGATATCATCCTGGAGAAAGTCTTTGTCCCTGATAATGATAGGTTGCCTGGTGTCAATTCATTCCAGGATACGAACAAGGTACAAGGTCACCATTTCCTCCTGCTTTCATTTGTTGGTCCTAAGTATTGGCATGATGTGTGCATTCAAGTCTATTTGAAGGTGGAGCTTTTAGCTCCAATTTTAGCTACAGTACATTGTCGCCAGTGCATCTTGAGATGGCATTAGGCAGAAATATTGCTGGCATTACTGCCACTTATAACGCTTTCATGAATTGGGTTTGAGCTTGCTTTGGGAAATTTTGCCAAAACCTACAGTTTTACTCTAGTTAGAGGAGTTACGCTATGCACACCTGAATAATGACATTATCCTTCATCAAAGTTTTTCAATTGGTGTGTTTAATAATCACATTCACTGGTTATTTACAGCAGAGTCTATAGGTTCAATGAACTTAATTGACAGGAAATGGATTACTAGTTGAGTGGAATTTCCACAGCAAGTTTGTGGACTGGGTTTCCCTGTATAGATTATGCAAACACAATCAAAAATTAGAGCTTGAGGTGCTTTTTTCTGTGTTATCTTGTTGTGTCCCATGTAATGTAAAATGATTGTTAGATCAGTCCTCTGCCTATTGTGATCATGATTGCATGGTATGGTAATGGTGATATTTTGGTCTTTCAGCCTAATGGTGTGAGAAACCATGCGATGAGGATTCATGATCTACCCTTATCTTTTGATTTTTCTTGTTGTTAACTTACAATGATTTTTCCTTTGGAGACAGTCCCGTGTCTTCTTAGGTACGGAGGGTTTGTGTGTGCGGCTTTTGTTGTATCGTTTCGTTTTTGAAAGGTTATATATATCTACCTTACCAAAAAAAAAAAAAATTACAATGATGTTTTACTAGAAGAGGAGACAGAATTGCTTCTCTGAAGAATGATATTTTGGAAAATGCTAAAGTTTTCACCCTTTGTTTATTAATAGTGACGCTTATCATGTATTGCACAAGTTCTTGGGTACTTTTATTCTGTTTAGTTGTCTCCATTTGTTAGTTATCTATTTCAACTTTAGAGTAAGCTTGCAGAATCTAAATGACCGTATTCTTATGTGAAACAGGTTCTTGCAGTTTCACGTGTTATGGTTGCTTGGCAGCCCATTTGGAATTTCGATGGGAGTATATGACATTTGTCACAGGTGCAAACCACATGAAGGCTTTCTCTGGTTAGATACTTTGGGAATGGAATTCGGATGAGTTACCTGACTGTTTATGAATGATTCAAAGGTATTGAAGGAGAGGAAGCAGTTTGGGTGCACCACTGGCCGCTTTCCAGATAAACCAACAGAAACTTGTCCAGGATGTTGGGAACTGTTCAAGCTATGGTTCTCATTGGTTGGCGCCTTTGCCAAACTCTATGAAGTGGTAAAATGGACACCCGGCCATGCTAGTTTGGGAAAGGTAAGCCTAATTCTTTTTGCTTATATTCTATATATGTGGTAAATTCACCATGCAGTTAAATTGGCTTGCGGATAACTCTGTATTCTTCAGTCGTGGATCACTGTGTGAGGGCACGGGAACAGTAGGCTTTGGGCAGAGAGCTGCTTGGTGGCAATGGGGATCTTGTCTGATTTTTTGGTTGCAAAGGTTTGTTCTGTTCTCAATTCTGAAGTTTCCGCATACTGCCACTAAATGAGCAGCCTTCTTAACTTAATATTAAGATGGTGGAATGAAATGGATTTTTTGGCCTGCAATTAATGCAATATTGGGCTTTCAAAAAACAATTACCCGCTGTTATCTACGGCACAGGCTGCATTAGATAACTTTGTTGCCAGCTCTCTTATACTTAAAACTACTAGGTCACTGGTGAGTGAATTAGAAGGCTAAGAGCATTGTAATTTTGGAGGCCTATTGGTTGGGCAAATGGTTTGAAGTACTGTATCCATGCAATGGCATACATTGAATTTGTGCTATTTATGGAGGATACCTTGCAAGTGCAGTGCTAATAGTTGATGATCATGGAATGGTTTTTAGTTCCTTTTAAACATGAACATTGGTGGACATGGGATATAATATACAGCTCGCAGGGTGGATTTTTTTTTCTTCATTGTTGTTTAAATAAAATTGTTTCGATCATTCCTGCAGGCATTCTGCGCTTTGGAGCCGATTCTTTTTTAAACAGATGAAGGCACTTTAGATATCACAGCTTGGTCACCGGCAGGGAAATCACAGGTTTGGCCAGCTTTCAAGCCAGCTGCATCGCGTCAAAGAAGTCGCCTGTAACAGCGTAATTACCTTCGCTGTAACCTTCTGTGGGGTTTACTTGTTCGTGCAGTAATCCGGGGACCATGATAAAACCAGGAAAATTGTAATAAACAGTCTTGATCATTCAGACTGGAGTATAAATAAGTTATGTTGGCGTTTACTGTTTACGGCATGTCTGGCATAAAATGTATGGCCTATCCAGATTTTTGAAGACTTAAAAATCGCCACTAGGTACGTACGCTGGTTCGATAGCGGTCATCTACATAGGGTGCGAGATGTTTCAAACTGGTTGGGTAAATCTTTCTCTCTTATTCTTTAAAGGTTTTCTCAGTCGCAAACACCTGTATTGCCACTCATGATTTGTATCCTGAGAAGATGGCGTGCGAATTGCTCAGATCTACTCGTTTTGCCTTGGTAAATCCAAAAGTTGACATGTCCTTTCAAGTTTTGTACTAGGGGCATCGAGTGAATCACCTAAAAATTGCGTGTTGGGAGGTCGAGTTCGAGCAAACCTCGGCCAGGAAGAACGTGAAAGAATCACAACACCTTTACCAAGTGATCTGAGACAGAAACTAAGGAGAACCGAAAAGCACTGGATGATGGATGGTTTGAAGCACAAGCCAATTGAGATAGCATAGCCCCTTCATGTGTTTGCTGTGAATAGGCAATATTGGGGACCCTTTACCTTTATAGCTTGGCAGGTTGGCTGTCGTACACTTGTATATAAGATGTGCTGACGGGGCACCAACAAGGGTGATGTTAAGATATTAATTGTTAAATCATGTCTTCTTCATTTAACAGCTTTAAGCTTTTAGAACAGCTGATAGTCATTCTCACAAATCTCACATAGTATCAGAGCTGGAGATTTCGAGTTCAAATCTTTTAGGCTCTTATTTGCCTCCCTAATTGAACACAAAAACTCAGAGGTCTATGTTAGTGATTTTCCAGCAAAAAAATTTGTGACCAAATTGCCGAAAGTACAACGGGTCTAAAACTTCTTGGCCAATTTTCCCAAATCATGGACTATGATGGATAATGAATCCTCGTTCATTACGGGCAAGGGGGAAGCAACAATGCAATTCCTTTGATTATTCCGACGCACTGAAGTTTCTGGTGCAGGTGATCTAAGCCTCTTGATTTTGATTCAGCAAAGGCGGGCATGGCATCGGCACAGAGCACGTCTGTTTTGAGAACAGGGCAGAGCAAAACATGGCTTATCTTCTCATGTATTGAAAGAATATTGTGTGGAATGTTGATTATCCACTCATTTAATAATAGACATCGAATGGCATAATGAACTTGGTTAAGATAAAAACGTACGGCATGACAATAATATCACCTTACATTACGGCTCCGTCGATTTCGCGAAAAAAACGAATGATTTGAAAAATATTTTCCTAAAAACGGTCACCTGTATCATTTTAAAGTGATTAGTCAACGGAAAATATTATGCATTATCGACAACAATTTATGTCTAAATATTTCTGTGGAATATGAAATATTTTTAGCGAAACAAATGGAGTAAACATGCATGACATTGGATTGAAGATCATTCATAGCTTTCATTGACAGGGATTGATTACGTCAAGAGTTGCGAGATGTGATACTACTAATCGAATGTGTAAGCAAGCGACCTGCGTGATTCCTTGTGATGCTTTTCTTTCACCATATTGAGATTCCTGATTCCTGTGATGGACGAAACGACTTTGGTAGATTGCACTTCTTGATTGCTCGCCGTCCATGACCAATAAAATTTCGCGTTGGAAGTACCGCAATGAGTAGATCTTCGAGATTTCTGGATTTACTGTTTGATTATATTTCGTAATTACCAAAAAACTACACCAATCATACGAAATTTAATACTGTAATACTTATTGTATAGCCGGATGCTAATAAGTGCCGACTCGAACTTCGATCACAGAACACTTTGCTGTGGTGCTCCATATGCAGCACAACGCTTAAGTTGCGGTAAAATGCCGAATTTGGCTTGTCGAAGAGTCTTGTGATCTCAAAGAACTTACAAAGCTTGTGATTGTATGGCTGGGGAAGGCTAGATCCTCTATCGGATGTGAGAGTGCCTTACAACTTAAATGACCTCTTCTAGTTAAAGGGCCCAAGACACGACTTGTGACGACCCGTCCGATGAGGCGGGAGTGTGGTCAGTGAGGCCATAGGGCCCAAATAAGTAGCGGCTCCCGACAGGTTTCTAGGTAGCGAAGAGAGAAAAAAATGAACCAAACTGTCCACTAAATAGGGAGAGAGCAATTCTTATATATATGAAAATTGAAATTACTTCACAGAAGCGCCTTTCGACATAAATGCAATATTTTACTTTGGAAGTACTACTATCAGGATGGGTGACTTCCCAGAAAGATATTTGTTTGTGTGCCAAAGGACAAAATCATGAGGATTGGTATGGGACAGGTCAAAGCGGATAATACCTCAAGTGAGTTAATCCGTGATATCACATGATCACACTGGACAAGACCCAAAGTCGACAATAGACATTATTAACGTGCAATTCGAAATCAGTTTTGTCGCATAGCTTCCTCTTTCTCTCTTTAGTTGCCGTGAAATCCTAGATGCAAGATTTTGCTACCTCCCAGCTTACCCACTTTAGGGATGTTTCAGCGCCAAGCTCTCTACCCATGCAATTGTCGTCGTCCTCATTTGAAAGGACAACAACCTAAAAAGGTCGGATCCATGCATCCGCATTGCTTTAACTTCACTCCTACTCTTATAAGCAAACCCCAGGAAATGTATTTATCATCCATTATCTCCATTTCTCTGATGACCCCAAGTTCATCATCACCATCTCCATCATCATCATCATCATCATCATCATCATCGTCTTCTTCTTCTTCTTCTCTCTCTCTCTCTAATGTTGTCATTTTAACCCGAGCGAAATGGTGTCTTGCGGTGGAAACATCCTTCTATCTGTAGTCTATGTCCTGACATGCACTTGTGCACTTATAGCTCTCTTGCACACAGAGAAGATCACTTCTCTCTCTTCCTTCTCCATTTTCCGACGCGTATCCTGCACCAACAGAGATGCTCTCCCTAAATACAGTTAAGTCTGGCTCTCTCTCCCCCATCCGCGAGAGAGCTTTTTAGCTGACAATTTTGTGTCCCATTGATGCAGGGGTTGAAAGTGGCGAATACAGACCCGAGATCGCCGACGATGACGACCGCTCCGAGTTCGACCCAGAAGAGTGCAATGACATAGTGAGAGGCAGGTGGGTGTTCAATGCTTCACTCCGGCCTCTCTACTCGGACCAGAGCTGCGCTTATCTGGAGAGGCAAGTGACCTGCAAAAAAAATGGACGGCTCGATTCGGATTATCTCCATTGGGAATGGCAACCAGATGATTGCTACTTGCCCAAGTCAGTTGAGAATTCACTGGGTATCCTTTTTTGGCAAGTGACATACTAGCTAGTTTGCTTGATTTTCTCTTTCACATAAAATCCAACGACACCTCCAATTTCTCTTTTCCTTCGGGTTATTTCCTAATGCTCTCGTGCAAGTCTAAGACTTGTGTCCAAATATAAATGCGTCGACTCGATGCAAATACAATCTAGTTCATTCTGAACATGCTTGTGTCGGGTATAGATTGCGGGTCGATCATTGCGGAAGGGAAAAAAGAACCGGGTACCACCCGCTAGAATCCGTAGCTAAGCTATGTATGTAAATTGTTGAGGCATTCTATTCATGTGATTCCTTCTTCTTCCATCTATGCCAATTACTGTAATCTGCAGATTTAACCCAGGAGTTGCTCTGAAGAAGCTCAGAGGGAAGAGGCTAATGTTTGTTGGGGACTCCATACAGAGAGGCCAGTGGATGTCCTTCGTCTGCATGGTGCAATCCATCATACCCGAGGACCAAAAGTCCCTCACTCGCTCTCGCTATAGCTCTCACTTAGTCTTCAGAGCCAGGTAATTTCCTAAATGAATGCAATCAATCATCAGTCTAGTGAGATCAGCTTCACGATCATTCTACTTTTCCGTCACTCCTAGGTTAAATCACCGGTCTGGGATAGGATTTTCATCTCACGCAACATATCTCTGCATCTAGGAATATAACGCGACGATCGAGTTCTACTGGGCTCCGTTTCTGGTGGAGTCGAACTCGGATCAACGCTTCGTTCGGGACCCAGATAAGAGAATACTGCGCATCGATTCGATCTCCAAGCACGCCGAAAACTGGAGAGGGGTGGACCTCCTGGTGTTTAATTCCTACATCTGGTGGATGACAAGTCACCAGATCAAATCACTGTACTATTCAGCCTTTCCTGCCTCTCCAATGAACACTGTGTAGTTACCGCATAAAGATAAAACATACTGACAAGTTTTTCATGAAACTATTCTACGAGTAGCGTGATAATTTGTTACGAAAACATACTCATCCCTATATCTGTATCATTAAGCTAAAAGTGTGTTTTGTCTCAGTTTTTAGTTTTTCGCAAACATCCTTGCATTAGAAGTTAAATTACCCATTCCTGTCTCTTGATCAGTAAAATTCCCATACATTTTTAAGGAATAAGTACGTTCAAAATCCTAAAACTTGTCACAAGGATGCAATCGAGCCCTAAAACTTTCAAAAATGCCATCAAGTCACAAAACTTGTCAAGAAAGCACAATCAAGTCTTAAAACTTTCAAACGTGCACTAAGCCCTGAGGAAAGTGCAATCGAGTCTTAAAAATTTTCAAAAAGTACAATTAACGGAAGGACTTGATTTCACAAATTTGATAAGTTCTAGGATTTTATTGCACTTTTTGAAAATTCTAGGAATGAATTACACTACCGTGATAAGTTTCAGGACTTTCACTGCGTTTATCCCTATTTATAAGTACAAACTGCACATCCATTGAATCAAATAATGATCCGAATTCGTCTAAAAATGATCTATTTCTCTTCATACGCTATCGAGCTAAGATCACGCAGGCGCTTAGAGAGCGTGGTTGTATCTTTTGTTACGGAAACTTGCTAATGCAGTTGATGCAGGTGGGGTTCGTTCGCAAATGGAGAAGAAGGGTGCGAAGGGTTGGACAGAGAGACGGCATATAGACTCGCTTTGAAGACTTGGGCTAACTGGATCGACTCCGCCATTGATCCCAACCGGACCCGTCTCTTCTTCACTACATGTCTCCCGGCCACTTCAGGTCTCTCCCTCCCTTTCTCTCTCGGCCTAAATCGCGTGAGATTTACGTGCATGGCGCGACCATTTACGCGTGCTAGGAATTTTGCGCACTCTGCCTATGCAGCAGCGAAGACTGGGGCAACAAAACGGCGTGAAATGCTACGGCGAAACGAGACCGGCGCCGAAGATCAAGAGACCGTGGGGCTTCAACAAAATGCCTGATGTGGTTTCCAGCATAGTGAAGAGGATGAGGGTCTCGGTCACCTTCATCAACATAACGCAGCTGTCCTATTACCGGGTTGATGGCATGCGTCGGTTTACACCGGCCGTGGAGGCCAGAACTTGACCGAAGAACTGAGAGCCAATCCATCGCGCTACGCCGATTGCATCCATTGGTGCTTGCCTGGAGTTCCCGACACATGGAATCGGATACTCTATGCATATTTGTAGAGACATAACAGATCGGCGCTTGGACCGAAAGGAAAGTGAAATTATTATGCACATAAGTACCTGAGATTTCGACTGTCGAACACCCTTTCCGCAAATGATTGGATTGGTCATGCATGTCGTCAATGTATAGTAAAGTTTAATTTTTCTTAAAGTTCTTGTGAGAGCGGAAGTTCTGATAAATCAGTCATGGAGTTAGAATAATCAACCAAATCATTTGCGTCTGGTTTCATCTTGTTGGACGTGATCGTACATGTGAACTTCGATCGGGGAGAAGAACCGCTCAGGTACATAGCGTGCTCCTCGTTTACAGATCGTTTCAGAACACGGAATTGGCGGATCATGAGCAAGACAAGCAACTTCAGCAAATCTGCACATAAATCGTCATCGGCAAAATTGTCCAAAAAGTCATAAATCTACTGCACTTTTATCAATTCAGTTCTAAATTCTGAGTAGAAAATAGTCTCGGCCTCACCTGATCTGACGAAGGGCTACCCTCATCAGAGGTTAGCAACCTCCGCCAGCCATCGAAGAGGCTTGAAAAAAAACAGAAAAGTATGAAAAGAGAAGAAAAGAAAAGAATAAAAAATATATTAAAAAATTATCCATGTCATAGTCGGTCGTGTCACATAATACAGCTGTCGTCCATGTCGGCGATCTCCGGCCAAAATTAGTCGGGTGAACTCAACTGACACAATGTGAAAAAATTTAAAGATTCAATGACTTAATTAAAAAATTATGCCTGAATTAGCAAAGTATAATGAGTTTTAAAAAAAACTGAAAATTTTTCCCATCACACGTTAATCATGCCATGAAAGCTTGTGTTGCTTACAATTCGTCCTCCTCTGGATTCCTTTCCTTGGTTCCCACGAACAGAACCTGGACGTGCTTCTCACCAAACGGGCCATCTGGTGGGCCGGAGTCCACAAAAATGAGCCTCGACCGTCCAACGCTGTCGCTCTCGCTCTCCAGAGTCGAAAAGTCAAAAGGGCTCTAGCGGGTTCGAGAGCCATCTTCGTCTCTGCTATTTTAAGCCATTGAAGCCATTGAAGGTCGCTCGACCTAGCTCGGAGCTTGCACTGATGATGGGTCGTTGCATCAGCACGAATTTGTGCTTTTGCCACTTGCCAAAACTTTTTCCTTTTTTCGTGTTCTTGAAGTCACAGAAGATCTTTTGATCGGAGCTCTTGTTTAGGCCATCGGGAATCGGTCGCTGTTCCCGTTTGGTTTGCTCCCGGAAGCGAAAGCGAGATGATCTCAAATCTTCAGTTTTTGTTGCTTTGCAGTCCTATTCACATGAGCTGCATATTCTAAGATTTGAGAAAATTTCACTGACAAAAATGGTATCTTTTCTCTGCTCTCGCAAGGCCCTCGCACCCGAGACCAAACATCCTCGGATGTTGGGTGCCCACGGCGGCGGCGGCGGCGGCGGCGTCGTTTGGTGGTCATGCGGAGAGAGAAGCCGCCGGCTTCGTTGGTGCCCGCATCACCGGCCAAGCTCGGAGCTTTCACTAATCATAAAGAGTATCCATGATCGAAGCTTCTACGTTAGGCCATCAGGAAACGGAACTGTTCCTGTTTGCCTGTTTGGTCAGTCCACAGAAGCAAAAGCGAGACGGCATCAGATCCTCTGTTGCGTTTCCTTGCAGTCCTGCGAACATGTGCTGAATATTCGGAGATTTGAGAAAATTTCGCAGTAGAAAATGGCTTCTTTTCTCCTCTTCAATTCGATGTCGCCGACCTCAACTCCGAGATCAACATGCTCGCACTTCCGGTTAAGAAACGGGCGTCAGGTGGTCGTGCGGAGGGACGAGCTGCCCGTTTCATTGTGCCACCGGTGCCACTGGCGACGGCGGTGACGGCCCCTATGTCTGCTTCCTTCTGCGTGATATGTCTGTTAGGTAGTTTTATTGGGATAAATATACTATAAGCCATAAAATTTATTAGGAAAGTGAAATTAAATTCTAAATTTTTTAAAATCTATAATTAAATCTTAAAATTTATTCATGTAATTTTTAAAATTCTTTTTAAAAAAAGTGTTTAAAACTTTTTCAAATTTGTGTAATCAAGTCTTTTTATTAATTTCATTCAACTTAACAAACGGAAAATGTTAACAAGTTCTTTAGGACTTGATTAAGTTTTAGGGTTTGATTGTACTAACTTAAAAAATTTAAAGATTCAATTGCGCTTTTTGAGAGTTTTTAAGACTCAATTGTATTTTTGTAATAAATTTTAAGATTTAATTATATTTTATGGTAAGTTTTAAGGCTCAATTATGGCAAATTAGCCTAAATCCCTTCATTTCAATAGACATGTGGGTCAGGTTGCCCTTTGAATCGTCAAAGCTCAAGATTTTTTTTTTTAGTTCGATGTCATAGCTCAAGACTTTAAGAATTAAAATAGGAGAAGGACATCAAAAATATTAAAAGTTATGTACGATACTCACTTTAGTATCAAAATTTTTTGCTAGGTCACTTGACCGTCAAATTAGAGGAAAAATGATCACTTAAGTGCTTTCGGTGAGATATTTTGGACAAAATTAACGTGTGGCATTAACAATTAAATTTGTAATATAAAGTGACTTTTTAAATATCAAAAATTCCACATGGACTTCTAAAGTTGAAGATAAATTAAAATAACCTAAAATTAGATCTAAAAATAAGTTAAAAACTAATTTTTTTAAATGCAAATTTTAGTTGAAAAAATTAAAAATAAGATTAACAATGTAACAAAAAAGAGTTTAAAATTTAAAATAAGCAGGTGAGGGGAGAACTAGGGCGATAGTGGGGCGTCGGCGAGGACTACGCAAGTCCTCGTTGCCAAATTTCCAACGTTCTCTATTTTTTTTTAAAAAAACTGAGCTTATTTTTAAAATTTTTTAATAAAAATTGAATTAAAAATATTATTGGAACAACAATGATGTCGTCTTAATCATGTCATTACCATGTATGAGAGAGAAAATATTAAAAAAATATCATTATTTTTCGTTAGTGCAAGTTGGGGGAGTTAAAGGAAAAACACGATTGCACCAATTTGACAAGTTTTAAAATTTTAATACGCTTTTTATAAGTTTTAGGACTCAACTATATTTTTGTTACAAGTTTTAGGACCTCTAACACATATGTCCTTTTGGAATTTTTAGTTTTTTTAAATCTAATTCAATTTGCATTTATATTTTTTATAATTTTTTTTTCAACTTTTAGCCTTTTTTTTTGTTGCTAACTGAACCTTTGGCGAGTCATGTCAACTTCAAATATTAAAAAAAAAAGGTGCCAATTTAGATTTTCGGCCAAACAAATTGAAGTTTAGCACTTAAGTAATTTTTTCTCAAAAAAATTGGTACTTAAGTTATATGAGAAAAACTTTTGGCGCTAAAATGGACGTCATACATAACTTTTAGCATTCTTAGTGTTCTTCTTCTAAATTAAAATATGAGAACCTTAGGGCGCGCATGACAATTATTCCGTTTCTGATTTTGGGCCAAAATCTATTTCTGAAACAGATTTTTGTTTCAAAAATATAAAAACAAATTTGCATTGTCAAACGAGTTTCTGTTCCAAACCTATTTCTGGAATAGGTTTGGAACAGAAATAGAGAAATAGAAACGTTGTCACGCGTGCCCTTAGTAGCTGCAAACAAATCTCATGACGGTGATCAAACAGCATTAGTTACGTCTCGTCTCTTGACGAGTCCTGACCCCCTATAAACAGAAAGTGGGAGGTTATCAACATTAGTAGAGGTGAGCATAGTTTCAAGTAAAATCGAAAACCGATCCAGTTTCAAGTTCCAAATATATAGGATAGGTTTCAAATCTCAAAAATTAAGAACCTAGTTCCGACGGACGGGAACCTAGAACAAGTGATTTGATTGTGTTTGGTGGTCCAAATAGGATATTTAAATATCCTATCTGCTGTTGGGCAACATCCTTCAAACCGGATAAAATCAACTATACTAGGATAAAATGCCGGATAAAAAATCCGAGGGAGGGGGTGGGATAAATCCAGATTGGATAAAAATAAATTTACAAATAGCATAACAAATCCTCTTTTCCAATTAAGGATCCCATGAATTACTAAAGATCTCTTCACGAACTCGGCAAGTTCTGAAGGTGTAATTCGTA
The DNA here is from genome assembly GCA_019149425.1 of Psidium friedrichsthalianum. Classification (NCBI taxonomy): domain Eukaryota; kingdom Viridiplantae; phylum Streptophyta; class Magnoliopsida; order Myrtales; family Myrtaceae; genus Psidium; species Psidium friedrichsthalianum. Next base: position 15,388 of record JAGVVM010001062.1, on the reverse strand, counting down.
CAAAGCTTCTTGAATCTAAAGCAAACAAAATGAGATGCACAGAATTGATCCTCGCAAGCTTTCATTTTATTCGAAAGACAACCAGGATGAGAATCATTACTCAACTGATAGAAATGAAAAGTCACCTTCAGAGGAAAGATCATCCCCCACATGGTTACAGAAGACGAAGCTTGCATGACTTCACATACGTCAACCCATAAAAGATTTGTCGAGAAAAAGATCACCCCGAGCAGCTAACAATAAGCAAACCATGTCGGCATGAAGGTAACAGCCCAGCTCTAGCCTAAAATAAGGACGAGAGAGAAAGCACTGGTAACACGTTCCAAAAATAGGGGTGAGCGTTTCTAAGTTCAATACAAGTTCTACCTAAAACCTAAAATCTACCCATCAAAAGAGGTTCTTTAAAACCTGAAATCTACCATGCATACCTTGAATCGTGAAACCTACTCTTTCACAAGTTCCAGCCTTCCCGGGTTGGTTCCATGATTTATACAAATTCCACTTGTACTCCTAATTAAATTATTGCAGTAAATCATCACATTTAATTACCACAATTTGCTGTTATAATCAACTGACAACGAGTTATATTTAGGTACATGAATAAATATGAAAATATTTGTAAGTAAAAGTCCCAATCAAAAATATCCTCGAAAATGAAAGCTCAGACTAGTGATTTCAGATTGTATACTTATTATCGGACGTCATGGAATATTGCAAAATCACACAACAAGATATAACAAGAAAACCCAAAAACTCACTATAGGTTGCAGATTCCACATTCCACGTACTTGAAACCTATCCATAAGAATAAGCTTCGCGATTTTTGAAACTCAAAACGTACCATGCATACTCGAAAACTTCAAATCGGGCAAGTTCTCCACCGGACCGATTTCAGGTTCTACCCTGCAATCATAATCACCCGTACCCAAAAGGTTGTGTTGGTTGACGAGATGATTTACCAAGTCCAGCATTTCGAGGAACCCGGATGGCGGGCTCCTCACCCCCCCCCCCCCCCCTCTTCTGCGGTTCCTCCTCTCTCTCCCTACCTCGTGCCTTCAACCAGTATCCAGAGAGCGGGAAGAGTTTCTCTAACTGACCAGAGAAGACTTTTTCCAGCTTGCTCTCACCATCCATCAACCCGACATCAGCGTGCTCTAGGTTTTACCTACTGCGATTTTCTCTTGCCCATGGTTTCCTCCCAGTGCAACTTGTTGCAGACCTAACGCCAGCCTCGCCGGTCCTTGCTTTTCCACCAATGCTGCCGACAGCTGCTCTGGTCGGTTTTGGTTTTAGGGCCGCTCTCTCTATCTTTGTTTCTGCTGTTTCTTGGTTTTTTGGATTTTGCGTCCTTTTCGTGGACGGCCTATCTGTTTTTGTGATTAACTGCCACTTAGTTTGTAGTTTTCTCTCCCGATCTAGATCTAGATCTAGATTTGGGTGCTATTCTAGCTTGTTCTAGAAATAGATTTGGGTTTTTCAAGACGTTCTCTGTATTCTTACAACCCATTGAGGGTGTTGTGTTCTTCACACGGTGATGGTGTTGGGGACACCGAACTTTGGCGCGCACTGCCTTTTGGCAAAACCGTTGTTATTGAAGAAGAATTTATCGGTGTGTGCTCATCACTGATGATGCGAGATTTGGTGATTGGCCGCCGTACGAGCTTGGATACTACAACAGATCCGTCTTCAAAGAATGGGCTAGTCTTTGCAAGCAGTAGCAAGTTGATCCATGTTTCATATGTGTTTTTCTTGCTTTGTAGGATTTGCATCTATCTTGAAGTTATGTACTACTTTCTCTATATGAAATGAAAATGCTCGTTTTGACCAAAAAAAAAAAGTCCGTTGAACTGTCGAGGCTCATTTTTGTGGACTCCGGCCCAACAAGGTGGCCCGTTGCGTTGAGAAGCACCTGGTTTTGTTTTTGAGCCCCAAAGGAATTCCAGCGGGCGAATTTTTCCTTCATAAGTTTTATTACATAATAAACAAAAGAGTTAACACCATGAAAAACTCCGAATTGATATACTTACGATGAATTTACCCTAAAATAATCACCAAAAATCCTAAACGGCTATACTTGTAATAAATTTACTCCAAATTAATATACTTATGAAAAATTTACCCTTTGTTAGTTTTCGTGTAATTGAGTTAATATCATGAAAATCCCAAATTGATGCACATGTCACATATAAAGGGTAAAAGCCTCAAATGGATTCGTCCGTCAATTGTCACGTATCGTCAACGTAGTAATTTGATGGTAAAATTTGATGAAACCAATAGATAGTACATTTTTCAGAAGTGTACCAATTTTAGGTAAATTTATCACAGATGTATAAGTTTAAGATTTTTTTATCGTCAAAAAAATAATTTGGGTAAATTTTTCACAAATGTATCGATTTGGGATTTTTCGTAGTATTAATCCTAAACAAAAATATAGCAATTTTCAATGATACAACTTCACCCTGATTGCAAAAGGAGGCTGCTAGCTTGACAGTACTATAAACTATTTTTTATCACACAATTTCCTTATCAATAAGTGCTTTATGTAAAGCACGGGTGATGGTATATGAATCTGTAGTTGAAACAACACTGTTAGGAAAGTATTTCACATTACAAAATCAAAATAATGTAAGGAGAACTCAAATCAAATCAAGGGGACCTAGAAAAAGTCAACTAGAGTTTGGAGAAAATGTCCAAAAATGAAAAAGCTTTGGTAAAAACGCAAAATTACATCTCGCGTACATTAACGCCAACAGGTCGCGCTGGAGTACGGTTTCGAACCCGATGCATCTTTGTGGCCCAGTTATCATGCATTCTCCGCTGGGCATGAATCCCGTAGCTTGGAGGGGCTGGCGATTCGCGGTCGCTTTTCATGATCGAATTTTTCGTAATCATGTCGTATCGTGTGATCGAAGGAACTAGATATTTTGTTAATATTAACTTGGGAGATTAAATTCGTCCTCTTGAGCTCCTTCGGCTTTGGTCCCAAAAAAAAAATCCTTTGGTTGGGCCCGAGTCCACGAAATGAGTCTCGACTGTTCAAACGCTTCGCTCCCGCCCTCAAAAGTCAAAAAGGCAAAGGCTTAGGCGGGTTCGAGAGCCATCGCCAGAAAGCAGGAGGCGACCCCATTTGCTCATTTGCCTCGTCTACTATTTTAGCCATTGAAGCTCACTCGACCAATCTCAGAGCTTTCACTGATCATTTTTGCATCCAACATGTTTTGCGCTCTGTCACTCTTTAAAACTCTCTCTTTCTCTCGTGTTCTTCAGGCCGATAACAGTTTCCGTCTTCCGTGTGATTAACGTTCTTAAATTCACGTGCCATCGTGATCGAAGCTTCTCTTATCCCCCATCAGGATCTGCTGCTGTTCCTGATTGGTTTGCTCCCAGAAGCGAAAGCGAGAGGATCTCAAATCTTTGGTTTAGTTTCTTTGCAGTCCTATACATGCACTGCATACTCTTGAGATTTGAGAAAATTTCACGGAATACAGTGGCTTCTTTTCTCCTCCTACACAGTGCCTTCACTCTCACCGTCGCCAACCTCACATCCGAGATCAACACGCCGCCCGCTTCATTGGCGCCAATGTCGGCGGTGAACTCTTCGTCAAATTTTATGTGGGTTTTAGCAAGGACTAACCGAGGCAAATTAGCATAAATCCCTTCATCTTTTAATGGATATGGGGGTCAGGCTGCGCTTTGACCTGTTAAAGCTTAAGGCTGTCAGAGTTAGAGCACAACAACCCTAGTCTCAACTTGTTCTCGTATGAAGTATTCTTGGAACTTATGACATGGCAAAAAATGAGTTTGGTGCTGATGAAAGGACTCCAAAGAATTGTATTTCTTTGATATGTGGAGATCATCAGCACTAGAACCAGCATCAATGAGCAGCCAAAAAAAAAAAAACTCTGAAGCCTACCTTCTCCCCATATGGAGCCATTTGTTTAGCTAAAACAAATGATTTTTAAGGTATCGACTTGAGTAAAATGATTTCATAGTTAATTAATGAGGTTAATAATATTCAGTTTCAATTTTATGAATATGTCCAGGTCTGGTTTAGCTTGTTTCTCCCTTCGTTTTAATGCATATTAAGCATATTAAGGGGGTACTAAAAGATTTGTAAACCAATAGAATAGATGCACATGCAGCGTCCGAAGCATACACGTTACAAAAAGTTAATATTCTTGTTATACATGGATTCATCTTGTGAAAAATCTATCTGAATTTGCTTATATCTATCGCGATTTTGTTGCCATGATGGAAAGTTGAAAAGCACAGTTTTCTCAAGATATGAAGGTTTTTCGTACTAATAATTGTTGAGGCTAACAATACAATTTATCGGGGATAAATAGGTTATTTAAAAAATTTTGACAAATTTTGTGGAATATATCAAATTGCACTTTGATAGATGCAAAGACAGGCTAATGACAGGACGTGCCTTTATCAGTGCTCGATGAGACTATTCAAGTTATTTTGCTAGAATTGACTTGCGATCTTATACATGGTCTTCCTAAGTATATCAATGACCATGGCTATATTCAAATGTTCACCTTATCATGATCTTTCCAAGCCCTGACGAATATCTTGTTCTATAATAATATTTATCAACGTTCTTCAATTCCATCTTGTAGACGTTTTTTTCACTAGTTGCTTAGGACACTATGATATTTGGCAAAGTATTTTGATAGCAAGGTCATTTGATTATGCAAAATGTCTAGATTAATCGAATAAGATTTGGAGTGTATAGTTTTGTTACCATCAAAATACTGTCGGGAGCTTTTCTTGAAAATATTGCCATCGATGGTAGAGAAAAAGAGTTTCTTAGAATTCTTTATTAATGCGAGACTATCATTCATTGTTCTTGTCTAAGAACTACACAACAAAATGGTCGAGTAGAGCTTAAACATAGGCATATCTTAGGCATCGTGCGCTTTCTTCTTATCTCAGCCTCTTGTCCAAAACAATTTTAGAGAGGTTTGTCACAGTGTCGTGTGTACTATTCAACCGTAATCATCGGCCACTATAGTAACATCTCCTTTTGAGCGGTTGTAAGGCAGCATTCCTAGTAGGGGCGAGTAAAAGAATCGGACTAGACCGGAAACCACCCAAATCGGACAATTCTGGGTGGTTCTTGTTGAAACCGGTGAATATCGATCTGATTTACGGATCTAGGTGTGGACCCACTCATCCGGACCAGAACCGGTGGGCCTACCTAGGAACCAAATCGGTTAATTTGCATCATACTATAATGTAATAAGGGAGAATATTGGAATGGCACCTTATTAGACAAACAGACACACATACTCTTGGAATGGTGCTTTTTCTCACTGCTAAATAGCTTCAACATCAGAGCATTCTCACAAGTTTCTTCGCCCAATCCCATACTTATACTGGGGTTGACCATGGAACGCCTTAGTGTATGGTATTTGATGTTTAGCTTGACCATGGAACGCCTTGGCTTTACATCCAATCTCAGTGATCATGCCTCTTTGTTCGGAAAAATCTCGCGAGTATAGTATGCTACTTTTATATGTGGATTACATAGTCATTATTAGTGAAAATCATACTGGCATTTCACAGCTCCAAGGGTATCTCAGACAACGGTTGGGGGAAAAAAAAGGGCTATTTTCCGGGCTTGGAAGTAGCTTCGAGTTCCTATATATTATTATCTTTTTGAAGCGAAGTATGCGGTCTCATCGATCAAGGAGCTAGCAGTCACCCGAGTAGAAGCAAAGGATTCCCATACTTGAATTATTGATCTTCTTTCTCGAGCAGAACTTACTGATAACACAATTGCTAAACCTCATGTTTGTTGGAGTTGGTGAATACTTCGAGGACCCTTGTTTCTCACATCGGGCATGCCCACGTGAGCTTAGGGAAACAGAAGTATGAACCAATGACATGTGATCTCTACGCACGGAATGCAGGGGTTCGGGGGCAGCGCCCCCGACACGAAGGTCCCGCTTGCCGGTCAGCTAATAATACAGACTGCAGGACGTAGCTGACCATTCATTGTAACCGTGCAACAGAAAACCTAATAATACAGACTGCAGGACGTAGCCCTTTTCTGGATGAACTTGGGTAAAATCGCATTGTTCGTTTTTTCTTATCTTTACTGTTCTTCCGATTCGATTAGATAAACCTCATCAATGTTGAGACTAATGCCACATTTAACGACAAATTTAAGTATCATCTTCCGAATCGATCACTCTATCGACAACAGCTTGGCAGTCTTGTTTATCTTACGATTGCTTGTCCCGACATCTCCTATGGTGTTTACATTGTCAATTAGTTAACAACTACACCTTGTATGACTCGCTTTATTGCAGTTCTTTGAATTCTTTGTTAGAGAGGGGTTACTTTATTTGAGGTTCTCAATTTTTTTTTCTTACTCTACCTTAGAGTTGCAAGATTATTCCGGCATTGATTAGGGAGGTGAACGTTTAGATCGTTGCTCCAATACAAGCTACTCCCCTTTCTAGGTGACTCAATTATCTCATGTCATAGCGGAAAACAGACCGTGGTCTAAGTTGAATATTATGCTGTTGCTGATATGATAACAAGATTATTGGAATTGCAAACTAGAAAACATGCAAGTCTATCATATTGAACGGATGGGCATTTATTGCAACAATCAGAGTGCTATTCAAATTAAAATATCGTGAAAAGATTTTAGAACTAAATTGATCAAATTAAAATGTTTAAGGCTTAACTGACACAAATATAAGAGTTTTATAATTCTTTTGGTAATTTTTCTCCTTTTGATAAGTTAATCGACTTTGTTATTTTAAGTAAATCGATCATGCTCGTCATTAATTATAGAGAAACGTGGCAATGCTAATATCGGTGGCAACAACAAATTGAAATTTATTTCCTATTTGTCGATTGATATCGCGCATGCTATAATATCAATAAACGAATTAATCAATTAAATTATGGCTGGCAAAGAGAGGGTGGGGGCTCACTGATCCGGTGAGGCGACCAGACACCGGCGAGCGCTGCGTGGGGAGGACCGGAGAGATGAGGCGACGGACGCACCAAGGCAGAATATCACAGACGTTGACCGGGATTCTAGATTAGACAGACACGAACTACCGAAACGACAGCGTTTCCAAATCTCGGTTTCAAGGCAAATTAACCGCGACAAGCAAGCTCTCCAAAAAATTTCAAACACTCCCGCGTTTCTCTCTCTACAAAGCTCCCGACTCCCCTCCCTCTCCCTCCCCTTCCTCCTCTTTCTCAGATCTCATCCTGTCTCTCTCACTACTTCCTCTGCAGCATCGATGGGGAAGCAACCGCGAGGCGGCAAGAAGCCGGACAACGTCGGCAAAGGCAAGGTCACGCCCGTCCAGATCGCCTTCATCGTCGACCGCTACCTCCACGACAGCGGCTACAAGCAGAGCCGGTCAGCGTTCCGCGCCGAGGCCTCCTCTCTCATCGCCAAATCCCCTCTCCACGAGGTGCTCACCTCCTTTGCCTCGCTCTCTTTCCGTCTCCTTGTTTCGCGCGCCGCGGCGCTTACGTCCGCTCGTCGTTCACGGCGTCTACCTCTGAGGATCGCTGTGTGATTTCTCTTTTCTTTTTCTTTGTTTTTGTGTTTTTTTTTTGGGGGTTGAAGTAGGCGCCGAAGGGGTTGCTGAGTTTGGATGCGATGCTGAACGAGTACATAAGCTTAAGGAGCAGAAGGTGGCGGTGGACCAGGAGAGGGTCCAATTGGAGCAGGAGCGGTGGAGGATCCAGACGCTGTTGCAGGGTATGCAGGACGCTATGAACGCTTACAATGCTGGTGCTGCTCCGCCCAACCCGGCAATTCAAGCTCCTTCCGTGCCAGTTTGGGTTGTTCATCCTCCGTCTAACCCGAGCAGCGGATCGCCTACAGGTACAAAGCCAAGCCCTCTTTAGGTCGTCAATACTCTTCTCTGCCTAACTGGACGGTAATTGATGCTGCAGGTTTCTTATTTAGCAAATTTTGCTGGCATTCTCCTAGGTTGGCCTGGTTTTGCTGAATGTAGAATGATAAATCTGGATTGGGCGAGGGTGAAAACAGGGATTATCTTTCGAAATGTATAGGAGACTGCAGTTCTGTTCTGTATGGCTACCGAATTGGTTTGAAAGCTTACCAAGATTCGGCTAGCGAGAATGATATCATGCTATAACAAATAAGGAAACAGGGGAAATGGTTGTTGGGCTGTCTTTTGAGGAAGTATCGTGCAGGTCCTGTGTCAATCTGATTTTCTGTGCTTCTTCTATATGAAAGGGATTGGGAATCCACCTCTTGTTAAAATGGATCATGGGAGACTTTTTGATATGACAGTACTGATCCGATTCTAATGGAGTATGAAACAACAGTTTCTATGATGCCGGGGATAATTTTGTGGGGTGTACAATTGGATAGTTTCTCTGATCGAAATTTGATGAAACCAATGAATGCTGTAATGGCATATAAATGGTTATCCAACAAATAGTTTCCATTAAATGATTCTCTCAGGATATAAATCAAAGCTGTAAAATTGCTTGATTTCCTTTACTTGCTGGTTTAGTTTTCTTCTAAGTGATGTGGAGCTGTTGTATGACAAACCAGGAGATGAATCACTGGTTCAGAGGGGGAACTACTGTTAATGTCCTTTTAAATGTGTTGTTGTGGTCAGGTTGTCCTACATACAATACGCCCTCCACGTGCCACCATCCATGTTCTCCAAGGTCAGTTTAAATCCAGAGAACTCCTCTCTGCATTCAGGAGGTCAAACCATCTTCAGGCAAAAGGAAGAGTCCAAACGCTTCCATGGAAGCTACTTCATTGGCAAAGAAAGGCTCGCGCTCTTTCATCCTCAAGCAGGTTGCCTGACAAATGTAGGTGTCCTAAGAAAAGTATGCTGCTCATAATCAATCTCAATGTTGTTCTCACTACAAGTATTTTCTTGCAGCTGCAGGTGTAATTAGACAGTCAATTGAAGCAGAATGATCAAGGAAATGCTAACCTTTCCGGGTCAGTGCAGAGCTTAACCAGAAAAGTGTCATCACTGGTTCATTGGTTCAAGGGTCCAGCATCGTTAAGAGGTTGTTCAATCAGCCTTGCCGTGTACTCCAAATAAATCATCTGTTCCAAAAACGCCGCCACAAGGATTCTTCTCCAACTGGAAAATGACATCCTCAGTCGAAGTGTTTTCAAATGGGGGCTGCAGTAAACAATACTACACCTCAAGAGGCTACCCCAACTCGCTGCACTGTGGTTTCCTATGAAAGAGTTACAGTGAGCCTTACAAGGAAGGTGGCTTTACACGATGAGAGGAGCCACTGTGTTTCTTCTACCTCACCAGCCAAGACAGATTTGAAGAGACTTCACAGAAGGGACATGTCAAGGAAGATGGACTTTGATAATCCTGATGTGCCAACTAGCTTGGGCAAAGAGCAGGCGACAATCCTTCGACTTCTAAATCCGAAAGTGGACATTGACATTTTCGACATAGATTTTCCTAACTTAGAGCATTGGGAGTCTCGTTTTCTGAATTTTTAGTGATTTTGATTTTGACTTCAATGGGATGAATGTTTCTAGCCAGCCAACTACGGATCCTCTCCTGTCTCAGAGTATGTTATTGCTCGAATCTGTATTTCAGCTTCTTCCTATTTTTGGCTAAGAAGTTGTCTATGACTTCAGTTTTAGGGTCTGTGTGGTTAAGAATATAACAATATATGATCGGTGTTATGGTCTCCACAGGTCTTCGCCTGAATCAAGGGATAACAACATTGGGGGCTCATCAGTGTCTATCAGAGTCTCCAGTAACACTTACAGAAATTCTTTCAGAAAATGCCATGAATCTCGCAGATATGGAATAAGGAAAGATTGACTAGTCCATACCTGCGAGATTCATGTCATTTTTCATGAAAGGAATTTCTGTAATTTACTGGAGACTCTGATAGACACTGATGAGCCCCAACGTTGTTATCCTTGATTCAGGCGAAGACCTGTGGACCATAACACCGATCATATATTGTTATATTCTTTAACCACACAGACCCTAAAAACTGAAGTCATAGACAACTTCTTAGCCAAAAATAGGAAGAAGCTGAAATACAGATTTCGAGCAATAACATACTCTGAGACAGAGAGGAAATCCGTATGGCTGGCTAGAAACATTCATCCCATTGAAGTCAAAATCAAAATCAACTAAAAATTCAGAAAAACGAGACTCCAAAATGCTTCAAGTTAGGAAAATCTATGTGAAAATGTCAATGTCACTTTCGGATTAGAAGTCGAAGATTGTCAGCCTGCTCTTTGCCCAAGCTAGTTGGCACATCAGGATTATCAAAGTCCAATCTCCCTTGACATGTCCCCTTCTGTGAAGTCTCTCAAATCTGTCTTGGCTGGTAGGTAGAAGAAAACACAGTGGCTCCTCTCAATCGTGTAAAGGCCACCTTCCTTGTAAGGCTCACTGTAACTCTTTCATAGGAAAACACAGTGCAGCGAGTTGGGGTAGCCTCTTGAGGTTAGTATTGTTACTGCAGCCCCCATTGAAAACACTTCGACTGAGGATGTGCATTTTCCAGTTGGAGAAGAAATCCCTTGTGGCGGCGTTTTGGAACAGATGATTTATTTGGAGTACACGGCAAAGCCTGATTGAACAACCTCTTAACGATGCTGGACCCTTGAACAATGAACCAGTGATGACACTTTTCTGGGTTAAGCTCTGCACTGACCCGGAAAGGTTAGCATTTCCTTGATCAGTTCTGCCTTCAATTGACTGTTCTAATTACACCTGCAGCTGCAAAATACTTTAGTGAGAACAACATTGAGATGATTATGAGCAGCATACTTTTCTTAGGGCACCTACATTTGTCAGGCAACCTGCTTGAGGATGAAAGAGCGCGAGCTTTCTTTGCCAATGAAGTAGCTTCCATGGAAGCGTTTGGACTCTTCCTTTTGCCTGAAGATGGTTGACCTCCTGAATGCAGAGAGGAGTCTCTGGATTTAAACTGACTTGGAGAACATGGATGGTGGCACAGTGGAGGGCGTATGTATGTAGGACAACCTGACCACAACAACACATTTAAAAGGACATTAACAGTAGTTCCCCCTCTGAACCAGTGATTCATCTCGTGGTTTGTCATACAACAGCCTCCACATCAACTTAGAAGAAAACTAAAACCAGCCACCTAAGTAAGGGAAATACAAGCAATTTTACAGCTTTGATTTATATCCTGAGAGAATCATTTTAATGGAAAATATTTGTTGGATAACCAGTTATATGCCATTACAGCATTCATGGTTTCATCAAATTTTCGATCAGAGAAACTATCCAATGTACACCCCACAAAATTATCCCGGCATCATAGTAAACTGTTGTTTCATACTCCTTAGAATCGGATCAGGTACTGTCAATATCAAAAAGTCTCCCATGATCCATTTTAAATAAAGGTGATTCCCAATCCCTTTCATATAGAGAGCACAGAAAATCAGATTGACACAGGGACCTGCACGATACTTCCTCAAAAGACAGCCAACAACCATTTCCCCTGTTTTCTTATTTGTTATAGCATGATATCATTCTCGCTTAGCCGAATCTTGGTAAGCTTTCAAACCAATTCGGTAGCCATACAGAACAGAAACTGCAGTCTCCTAACATTTCGAAAGATAATCCTGTTTTCACCCTCGCGCCAATCCAGATTTTATCATCTACATTCAGCAAACCAGGCCAACCTAGAGACCAGTATGCCAGCAAAATTGCTAAATAAGAACCCTGCAGCATCAATTACCGTCCAGTTAGGGCAGAGAAGAGTATTGACGACCTAAAGAGGGCTTGGCTTTGATACCTGTAGGCGATCCGCTGCCCTGGGTTAGACGGAGGATGAACAACCCCCAAACTGGCAACGGAAGGAGCTTGAATTGCCGGGGTGGGCGGAGCAGCACCAGCATTGTAAGCGTTCATAGCGTCCTGCATACCCTGCAACAGCGTCTGGATCTCCACCGCTATCTGCCTCCATTGGACCCTCTCCTGGTCCACCGCCACCTTCTGCTCCTTCAAGCTTATGTACTCGTTCAGCATCGCATCCAAACTCAGCAACCCTTCGGCGCCTACTTCAACCCCCAAAAAAAAACAAAAAAACAAAGAAAAAGAAAAAGAGAAATCACACAGCGATCCTCAGAGGTAGACGCCGTGAACGACGAGCGGACGTAAGCGCCGCGGCGCGCCGAAACAAGGAGACGGAAAGAAGAGAGCGAGGCAAAGGAGTGTGGCGAGCACCTCTGGAGAGGGGATTTGGCGATGAGAGAGGACGGCCTCGTGGCGGAACGCTGACCGGCTCTGCTGTGTAGGCTGTCGTTGGAGGTAGCGGTCGACGATGAAGGCGATCTGGACGGGCGTGACCTTTGCCGTTGCCGACGTTGTCCGGCATCCTGCCGCCTCGCGGTTGCTTCCCCATCCGATGCTGCAGAGGGAAGTAGTGAGAGAGACAGGATGAGATCGAGAAAGAGGAGGAAAAGGGGAGGGAGAGGGGAGGGGAGTCGGGAGCTTTGTAGAGAGGAGAAACGAGGGAGTGTTTGAAATTTTTTGGGAGAGCTGCTTGTCAGCTTTAATTGCCTTGAAACCGAGATTGAAACGCTGTCGTTCGGTAGTTCGTGTCTGTCTAATCTAGAATCCGGTCAACGTCTGTGATATTCTGCCTTGGGGCGTCCGTCGCCTTCATCTCTCCGGTTCCCACCGCTCGCAGCGCTCGCCGGTGTCTGGTCGCCTCACCGGATCAGTGAGCCCCCACCCTCTCTTTGGCCATCATATAATTGATTAATTCGTTTATTGATATATATAGCCTTGCGCGATATCAATCGACAAATAGGAAATAAATATTCAATTTGTTGTTGCCAACGATATTAGCATTGCCACGTTCTCTATAATTAATGACGAGCATGCTGATTTACTTAAAATAACCAAAGTCGATTAAACTTATCAAAGGAGGGAAAAAATTACCAAAAGAATTATATAAAACTCTTATATTTGTGTCAGTTAAGCCTTTAAACATTTTAATTTGATCAAATTAGTTCTAAAATCTTTTCACTAATTTTAATTTGAATAGCACTGATGATGTTGCAATAATGCCCATCCGTTCAATATGATAGACTTGCATGTTTTCTAGTTTGCAATTCCAATATCTTCTTGTTATCAGCATCAGCAAACAGCATAATATTCAACTTAGACCACGGTCTGTTTTCCGCTATGACATGAGATAATTGAGTCAACTAGAAAGGAGTAGATTGTATTGGAGCAACGATTAAACGTTCACCTCCCAATCAATGCCGAGAATAATCTGCAACTCTCAGGTTGAGTACAAGTGAACAAAAAAAAAAAAAAAAAAAATTGAGAACCTCAAATAAAGTACCCCTCTCTTAACAAAGAATTCAAAGAACTGCAATAAAGCGAGTCATACAAGGTGTAGTTGTTAAACATAATTGACAATGTAACACCATAGGAGATGTCGGGGACAAGCAATCGTAAGATAAAACAAGATGCCAAGCTGTTGTCGATAGAGTGATCGATTCGAAGATGATACTTAAATTTGTCGTTAAATGTGGCATTAGTCTCAACATTGATGAGGTTTATCTAATCGAATCGGAAAAAAGGAAGAACAGTAAAGATAAGAAAAAAACGAACAATGCGCTTTTACCCAAGTTCATCCAGGAAAAGGGCTACGTCCTGCAGTCTGTATTATTAGGTTTTCTGTTGCACGGTTACAATGAAATGGTCAGCTACGTCCTGCAGTCTGTATTATTAGCTGACCGGCAAAGCGGGACCTTCGTGTCGGGGGCGCTTGCCACCGAACCCCTGCATCCGTGCGTAGAGATCACATGTCATTGGTTCATACTTCTGTTTCCCTAAGCTCACGGTGAGGAAGACCGATGTTGAGAAACAAGGGTCCGCGAAGTATTACCAACTCCAAACAAACATGAGGTTTAGCAATTGTGTTATCAGTAAGTTCTGCTCGAGAAAAGAAGATCAAAATTCAAGTATGGGAATCATTGCTTCTACTCGGGTGACTGCTAGCCCTTGATTTTGATGAGACCGCATACTTCGCTCAAAAAGATAATAATATATAGGAACTCCGAAGCTACTTCCAAGCCCGGAAAATAGCCCTTTTTTTTCCCTCCAAACCGTTGTCTGAGATACCCTTGGAGCTGTGAAATGCCAGTATGATTTTCACTAATAATGACTATGTAATCCACATATAAAAGTCAGTCATACTATACTCGCGAGATTTTTCCGAACAAAGAGGTCTTTATCATGATCACCGAGATGGATGTAAAGCCAAGGCGTGCCATGGTCAAGCGTAAACATCAAATACCATACACTAAGGCGTTCCCATGGTCAACCCCAGTAGTTAAGTATGGGATTGGGCGAAGAAACTTGTGTAGAATGCTCTGATGTTGAACGCTATTTAGCAGTGAGAAAAAGCACCGATTCCAAGAGTATGTGTGTCGTGTTTGTTAATAAGGTGCCATTCCAATATTCTCCACATTACATTATAGTATGATGCAAATTAACCCGATTTGGTTCCTAGGTAGGCCCACCCGTTCTGGTGCCGACGTATGAGTGGGCCACACCTAGATCCGTAAATCAGATCGATATCACCGGTTTCAACAAGAACCACCAGAATTGTCCGATGTTGGGTGCGTTTCCGGTCTAGTCCGATTCTTTTGACTCGCCCCTACTAGGAATGTCTTGCGCTTACAATCCGCTCAAAAGGAGGATGTTACTATAGTGGCGATGATTACGGGTTGAATAGTACACCCGACACTGTGACAAACCCTCTCTAAAATTGTTTTGGACAAGAGGCTGAGATAAGAAGAAAGCGCTTACGATGTCCTAGATTGTTATGCCTATGTTTAAGCCCTCTACTCGACCATTTTGTGTGTAGTTCTTAGACAAGAACAATGAATGATAGTCTCGCATTAATAAAGGACTTCTAAGAAACTCTTTTTCTCTACATCGATGGCCAATATTTTCAAGAAAAGCTCCGCGAGAGTATTTTGATCTTGTGCTAAACCAAAACTATTACACTCCAAATCTTATTCGATTAATCGTAGACTATTATTTGCATAATCAAATGACCTTGGCTTATCGAAAAATACTTGCCAAATATAACAATTATGTGTCTCGTATAGATAACTATATGAAAAAACGTTCATACAAGGATGGAAATTTGAAGAGACGTGATAAAAGTATTATTATGAACAAGATGGAATTCGTCAGGGCGGGAATAGATCATGATTAAGGTGGAACATTTTTGAATATAGCCATGGTTCATTGATATACTTGGAAGACTCAGGTATAAGATCGCAAGTCAATTCTAGCAAAAATAACTTGAACTTGACGTATCATCACCAGCACTGATAAGAGGCTACGTCCTT